>APFE030021797.1:150818-179693 GCA_000404065.3 Pinus taeda
ATCAGTTAAAGAGATAAGGATGAGTTGTAATTAGTTGGCTCAGTTAACTGAGTCAAGTCTAGTTAGATTAATGAGAGTTTAGTTAGTTAATGCTTGCATGCATGTAACTAGTGTATTTCATATAACTGAGTATTCACTCATGGACAACTCATGCATGTCAGTTCAGACAAAGACCTAGTTGAGATCAAAGAAGGAACAATGTACTATCAGTTGGATGAATACTTTTCCTATAAAGGAAGCTCATCCATGATCAATATTTATCTCCTTCAGGACTGCATAGTTGGACCAGAGGTTAGTGAGTGTGTGAAGAGGCCAATTCATACAAGTGGTTGCACTGGACCCAAATCAGAATTACGCAAAGAAATAAGAGGCTTGGAGGGTAGACCAGAGGTTAGACAGAGGCCTTTGACTGTCTATGAGCAGCAGAGGTATTGTAGAGAGAGCACGATAGCTTTTGAGTCGATTCTTTTTGTAATAATGGTTATATTTCCACTTGTATGATAATACAGAGATCGGGTTTTAGGCTGGTGCTTTCCCCGGGTAAATTCTTCTGTGTTATGTGTGATTGATTTCTCCATATCAGTTATATGTGTTCTTATTGATGTTGCTCATGTTCGATTAAGCTTTCGCTAAATTGTTTGTAGAAGTAGATCAAGTGTTTTTCTTTAGTACATTGCATTACCAGGTGATCTACAGTGGGAATTTCTACACCTGCATCATAATCATCTTAGTTTGTACACCCCCAAGTACACTCTCAACCTGTTATCCAGACGGGGAGCGATATTCCCAACAAGCCATGCTTGTGGGTATGATGTCGAATGGGGTATACTCTACAAAGATCAAGATAGGGGGAAACATCTCCACCCCTATGGGCAATAGATAGGGGAGAACCATTTACGACCCTACTGTCCAGAGATTACTCAACCTTAGGATTCCTTCATCTCAATTCCACTACCTAGGAGCTCAAATAGGGGGGAAGAGTTAGCTCAATGTCCTCAACCAGTGATGCTCTTTGTATATCAACAACATATCATCATGCTCATATCTAGTAATTATCATGTATCAATAGCAGTTGTCTCTTGTTCATATAGGAAATCAAGTCAAATATCATATTATAACAAATATATATATATATATAATATAATAATATAATATATATAATATATATATATATAATATTATATCACAAAAAGGATAACATATTCATCGTCCATCTCACAGAGGAAGCAACCACAATCCTAAGCTTGTCTCATAAAGTAGCATTGTATCAATATATGAAGGCATCTCAGTCCCATCTATATACGAGATTATTTGCCAATCAATTCCCACTCTATTTCATCACAATGTATCCCTGTCATATACATAACCTACTCAAACATCTCTCCAAAGGGATTCTTCATCTTGCCCCACAACTAGCCATGCTAGCAACATCGTACTCAACCTCGGTCCACTAGCTAGGCTGACTGGTGAAATTGGAAGAATGTATAGTGAATATTGAAAAATTCATAGCTCCTCAACCTTGAGGAGTTATGTAATACCCCTAATTGTATAATTCAATGTAATTATATGTACTTTAATATTAGGTTGGTGAGCTAGACACACTTATCTATTAGGTTAGTGAGCTAAATGTTATATTATATGTCTTGTGTACCCATGTTGTCATATTAGATATAATTTGGTGCTAGTGACTTGATATTTATGTTTGGTTGGCTAAGTGGCCAAAGGGCCAAGTTGGTAAATAAAATGTAATTATTCATATTATTAAACAAATAGGTTGGTTGTAGATCCCTCTCCACAAAAAGAGTATGGGGGTCACAACTTAGAGAAAAAGTCAATAGTTTGGTGTTTGTTGGGAAAAGTGCACCTAGGGCCCACATGGCTCTAAAGGGTGTCGCATGACAAGTTAGGACCATGAATAAATAAATAAGTGTTGTTTGTTTCTAATATTATTCAATCAATTAAGCATTTAGTTTGTTATTGATTAGTCAGGGAGTCTTAGGGTGAACTCTAGGACTAGATTAGGTGTAGTTATTCAATTAACCATGCCAAATTGGATGCATCCTATTTTAAGTGCGCTCAGGTGGCTTCAAGACTCAGATGGCTCCAAGAGCTTGTTAGATCTAGTATGGCTTGGCAGCCATGGAGTTTTAGTGGGAAATCAGTTCAAAGATAGTTAAAGAGTCCTAGTTTGGGGTTTGGAACTGACTGAGGGATTATTTTGGTTAATTTGTTTGGAACTTGGACACTAGACAATAGTATAGCTCCTGAGATGCAAGCTAAGACCGTTCTAGCCAACTGTAAGTCACCACAAAAGGTGGGCACCACCGAGAGAATTGGGTTGTGCCACTTGGGTTCTAGTTTGGGGAATGTGATTGTAGCCAGAGGGTTAGGCTACTAGGGTTGGTGCCATGGCCAAGATTTTTTTGTTGGGTTACAACTATTTCCTCAAGTTGTTGCCCCAACTTAGGGGTGATTTTTGGCTGAGATTATGAGCCACATGGTCTACGACTGACAGGAGCCTGGAGAGTCCACAACTAGTTGATAATTTTATTTAGATAAGTACTCCATGTGCAGTAAACCTTAAAATGGGTAATTGTGGTATATATGTGTCATGCCTTATATTGTGCTCTATGTGACTATTAACCCCAATCGGGGTTTGGTGTAATGATATATATGTATTGTTTCTGTTGTGCGTGCTTATGTATGGTTGTATATGTCTATGTAAGGATACACCTACATGTGTCATGTTTGATTATTGCCTTTATGTTAATGCCCTAGCTTCAAGGATTTTTGTTGTTTGCTATTGATGAACAATTACTTTTGTTGGGTCATTTAAGTACATTCGTACATGATGTGCAATGCATGGCGTGCATTATTGCTTTCATATTAGTCATAAATGCCAAACACATAATTAAACATTATGTAAAATCTGAGTCATACACTTTTGTAGTTAATTTAACTATATTTAGCAGTACTAGTTGATTGGTGTTGCCTGACCGGGAGCCGAGAAAATTACAAGGTGGTATCAAAGCCCACTTTCAACATTGGGTCTGAACTAGGCCAAAATTTTAGGTCATCCAACATGTGTTTGGTGGAAAGATATATGGTGGAATAATTGAAATTTCACTATTTTTCATAGCAGGTGCCATTAAAGGGTATTTAGTAAAATTTAACAAAATTCTAGGTTAAAATTTGATAGTTTTGGGATTGATGGAGCCAAATTTGAGGCATAATTAAAGAATTACAAGTTTCGTGCCAACCATTTGACAAAATTCTTGATATTAAGAATGGTAAAAATTCACCCTAGAATAATATTATTGGTGCCAAGAAAAGCACAATAATGGTTAATTAGATTCAATTACAAGATGAATTAAAGGAAATTGATCAATTTCTACCTCAAAAGGATGAATTTTGTGTGTAAGACATTGTTTCCATATAAAGAAAATTTTATTTTGTTTTAAATTTTCATATATATATATATATATAAAATAAGAAACTCATTACCTAAAATCTTGTTTAATGCTGGTGAAGTAAAGGTCGAATGGATCAAAATGGTATTAAAATGAAATATGCATATGTTGTATTGTGCGCATATAAGGAATTGTTTTGTGTCGAAGTTTTACTGTATGAATGAATTCGTAATACTAAGCATTTATTTTCATCCCATCAGATGGACATGGGAGGCTATTTATTTTCTAGGATCCCGCAATTTCGAGCTCGAATAGGGGTTGGAGTTTTCTTATATTAAAGCGTTCATATATAAACTATTTGTATATCGTTTTATAAATGATTTTTGGTTTTGTTTTATACATGGATTTTAATATATTACATATGTTGTAAAAGGTTTATAATTATACAAACCCCCGCCTTACTAAATGCATGCATACATTACATCGAAACGATATGTGGAAATGGTATGCGATGGTAGAAGGCATGATTACGCCGTAAGGCGTTTCCCTTTGAGATTAACTTCCCTGTATTTCACTGTGTAATGCCTTGAGCCGTTGATCCATTGTGTTAGACGATTAAAAAAATCTCTTCCGTCATTATAGGCGGTTGCGCATTGTAAGTTGGATCATTATATGCTGGCCTGTATGCCACTATGTAATGTTACCGATTCATTATCCTCGCAGCGCATCACATCTGGCAAGAATGCACTCATCAGGTTACCTGTATTCCCATGTTTCTAATGGCGAGTAGGTATAAGGAAATGTTACCCTGCATGATATCCAGGGCAGCCACAGTTGATGTAATATCGAGCGGAATGGGCGGGACAACGAACGGTGCACTGCACCTGGTAAGCTTCTAGGATTATTGTGGGGTAATTTTTTTTTTTCAATTACCATATTGTTTTACGTACTGATTACTAAGATGCAGTTTTCTGTGACTTGCAGATGTATGCAGAATTGCAAGTGCTTTCACCGTTGATTCCTGCTCGAGAGGTTTACTTTCTTCGATTCTGCAAACAACATGCTGAGGGTGTATGGGCAGTGGTGGATGTATCTGTTGATGGCCTTCGAGATAATTTTCCTTCGGGATTTATGAAAGGTAGGAGGTTGCCTTCTAGTTGTTTGATTCAGGACATGCCCAACGGGTATTCCAAGGTTGTGCCCGAATCCTATATCGCTGATAATGGGGAATAGGAATTATCAGGCGGGTACAGTAACCAATTAATCTCAGATGTAATGTATATGTGTTTGATGAAATATCAGGTGACATGGATAGAGCATGCAGAGTATGATGAGTGTGGAGTGCACAGGCTTTACCGTTCTCTGTTAAATTTCGGGATGGCTTTTGGAGCACAACGCTGGCTGGCAACTTTAAAATGTTAGTGTGAGTGCCTTGCTATTCTCATAGCAACAACGAACGTTTCAGCAAGAGATCCCATGGGTGAGAACCACAGTGATGCCCTTTTCTTTTCTTTTTTATCGCACAGAGAACAGCCAGATGTAGAAAATATATCAGGGTGGTTATCTAAATTTTCTTTAGGTTCTTGATGATGGGTAAATTTAGGTTCTTGATGATGGTTGGAGCAAGCTTTTATGAGTGGAGTAAGATTTTATGTTTTTTTATGATAAGTGAAGTGTTTCTTAGAAATTTTGGCCAATCTAAGTTTTTACTAAATTTGAAAACACAATTGTTTTCCTAAAATTCAGCTTACGAAACTAATTATGAGGAATGCATTCATCTGCATAGCCATACCGACTCCCAATGGGCGTCGCAGCATGTTGAGACTTGCGCAACGCATGACGGACAGTTTCTGTGCTCTCTGGTAACATTGATGACGATGTTCGTGTTATGACAAGAAAGAGCGTCGATGACCCTAGAGAGCCACCTGGTGTCGTGCTGAGCGCGGCCACATCAGTGTGGCTTCATGTTTATCCGCAAAGATTATTTGATTTCTTGAGGGATGAGAGACTCAGAAGCGAGGTAAGGAATAACTAGACTCAATAATTCATAGCATGGCATTGTTTTTTCTATTTCGTTTCATCCACAACTGGTACTCTCTACTGACCACTAATAAAAATAAAAACTGGAACAGTGGGATATACTATCAAATGGAGGTCCAATGCAAGAAATGGCTCACATTCCAAAAGGACAAGATCTTGGAAACTGTGTTTCTCTTCTAGGAGCAAGCATATGTTCCTTTTCTTTTTCTTCGAAATGCTTCTTGGAGAATAATTCCTCTCATGAAACCTTAACCTTAACTGTGAATGTTTTCGATTTTAGGCCATGAATTCCAACGAAACCAGCAGCATGTTGATCCAGCAAGAGACTTGCACAGATGCATTGGGGTCTCTTGTAGTTTATGCTCCAGTGGACATCCCAGCCATGCATGTGGTTGTGAGTGGGGGTGATCCAGCTTATGTTGCCCTCTTACCCTCTGGCTTTGCCATTCTTCCAGACGGACCAGAATGCAGGGCCCTTGCACTAAACCCTACTGGAAAGGGCGTTGGAGTCAACATCCTGCATGTGGGAGGATCACTTTTAACAGTTGCATTCCAGATATTAGTCAACAACTTGCAACTTGCCAACAGCCAAACTCACAGTAGAACAAGTGGAGACAGTGAACAACCTCATATCCTGTACCGTGTAGAAAATCAAGGTAGCTCTACACTGTGAAGATGCTTGACATAAATCTATCCCTCTTAATCCTCACTGTCTAGTTTTTTTGTGTCCCCATAAGCTTTTTTGTTTTTGTTTGGTCCATGCCAATCAATGTTTAACGTGCAAGGTAAGGGGAGTTGGCATTGGCACTGGGAAGTTATGAGGGGATCTCAACACCAATTTGCTCCCATTGAACTGGGTGTTGATTTGTCCCTCACAGTAACAGCCACAACCACCTCCTCCTGCCTGCTTTCACCTTTGTCCTGGGATGGATAGCAATGGGATTACTGAGATCACATGATATATGTAACTGAAAAAAATTCATGAAGGATGCGTAGTGGAGTCAAGAACGCACCACATATATCCTTGCCAAGTGGTAAACAAAACTGAAACCAGCCAGACAAAGCTTCTTTCCTTGGCAATGCAATTATCAAACAAACATGATGTTTGCACAAGATTTACCACCATGCAAGGGTACTGGTTGGGGTATTGACTCCCCGCAAAATCTTAATCGTTTACTACTCTCATCTTTCAGTTAAACTCAATCATCCATTCATGTACATGATATGACATGACGACATTGATATTATTTAGCTTAATTGCAGTTTTGGATGATAGGCTTTTGCATTTTTGTTCACTTATCAGGGTAGGTATGTTGTGTCTTTTGCTTGTTTAAATTCTGTTTATAATTCATTTCCTTTGTGCATAAGTATGTGCATTAATGTGGTGTAGCAAAGGTTAATGCCTGCAAGAATTGAGAGTGTTAGTCAAATTTTTTTGGTTTCCTACATAAAAATCAAGCAGGTTTTGTTTTGAAAGCCCTTTTTTTCATTGCAATACAGAAAGTTGGTATGGACATTTTAGTCTTTTAACTGCGTGCTGTCAATTACATATTTGAATTCAAGAAGAATAGTGAATGTGTCAAGCATGTTATATCATATAATACAAAACATTGACAATGATAATGAATATTTTCATGTTTTCATATAACATATCTGGAGTAAGATAACAACGTGATTTCTTTCTTTTGCTATAGTGCATTGAGCCTTATTGTTGAATGTGTCGAGCATTTCATTTTTCCGACTTCTAGTGATTTGGTTACTATCTAATGTAGTTCATCAACATTTTCGATAAGCACCATGCTGATTGGTAGCACCATGTTGATTAGTTTTCTTTGAAATAAATAGCCACCCAAAAGGTGGCTCGAACTTTTATAAAAATTCAACAATTCCAACTTCGTAAGTCTATGTCAGATTGTTCTTGAATTAGTGAATTCTCTTGGTTTCCTAGGGTTTGTGGTTGTTCTTGGGTTAGGATCCATGTTTTATTTCCATTTTAGTTTATCTCAGAGTATATGTCTGCTTTGATTTCCTATTTTCCTTTTTCTTCAAATTTGTTTTCGAGGGTTTAGTACGGGAAAATCTCCATTTTATGTAAGGCGGTGTGATCGCGATTGCATTGCCTAAAAGTGGTTTTTTTGAAAGAGATTGATAGTAATTTTTTGTTGTGGTTTTGGATTTTCTGTTTTGATGTTTGGGCTTTGGTTTTATGCTTTTTTTTCTTGCTCTCTGTGCTGTAGATTGCTCTTTTCCTTGAATCATGGCTCGTACGAAGCCGACAGCACGGAAATCTACTGGACAAAAGACTCCAAGGAAGCAGCTCGCAACAAAGGTAACAACTTTCCTATATTTCTTCCGTTGCATCTTTGGTGGAGTTAATTGAATCACGCTGTTTTTACTGTGGCATTTTATTCTGAAGCTCCTTTTTTAAATTAGGTTGCTCGTAAATCTGCTCCCACGACCGGAGGTGTGAAGAAGCCTCATAGATATCATCCCGGAACAGTTGCTCTTTGTTATGTACACGCAGTTTAAATTTGCTTCGGATTCTATCGATATGTTTACAATGTTTTCTTTATAGTATATGTATCTTATTGCAAATTGTTTAATCAAGTATCAGAAGAGCATGGAGTTGCTAATTTGGAAGCGGCCATTTCAAAGGCTTGTGAGGGAAATTGCCCAGGACTTCAAGGTAACTTGTCACCTTTCTCATTAAAATGTTAGCTTAATTGGCGACCCATTTAAATGAATTGCTTTGTACTCTGTTTTGGCGGTGGTACTTGTCTAATTATTTTGTTTTATTGTGTTCAGACGGATCTTCGATTCCAGAGTTATGTTGTCTTGGCACTTCAAGAGGTTGCAGAGGCCTATCTTGTCAGTCTGTTTGAAGATACTAACCTCTGCACCATACATGCGAAGAGGGTGACCATCGTGCTGAAAGACATTCAACTTGCAAGGCGTATCCGTGGGGAAAGGGCCTAGGCTTGTTTTCACGGTGATGATTTGTAAAGGTTGGATTTTTCTGGGGGAGAATTCTATAGCATGTACATATATTTGATGAAGGAAGATTTTTGTAGAAATGCATTGTAGATTGCAGGATTTTGTAATGTCATATACTTGAAGTTTACATTGACTACAATGGATTTTGTGGATTTATGACTTCTAATGTAATGTCGTATAATTGAAGTTTACATTGACTACAATGGATTTTGTGGATTTATGACTTCTAATTGAATGGGTCGAATCGAGCTAATTGTTGCCATTCGAAGCCATGTTTTTTAACCCATACTGCATGTTGATGCTTGTTAAGCTCTTCATTATTATATGGTATAATTATTGTTTATCAATGTTTTGGAACCCATACTGCATGTTGATGCCTGTTAAGCTCTTCATTATTATACAGTATAATTATTGTTTATCAATGTTGAAGCGCTATATGTGTCTTCATGTATAAATTTAATTTGTTTTTCAGTAGTTGATGCTTGTTAAGCTCTTCATTATTATACAGTATAATTCTTGTTTATCAATGTTGAAGCGCTATATGTGTCTTCATGTATAAATTTAATATGTTTTTAGGTAGACCACATTCTTTGTGATTTATATTCTGCATTTTCTATTACTTTACATTGATAATATTTTTCACTTTCTATTACTTTTCACTAATAATCGACCGCAATACAAGATGTTGTATGACGATGTCTTTTATCAATGTTAAAGTGCTATATGTGTCTTCATGTATAAAACTGGTTGTTGAACAATTATTTATCCTCTCTAGAGAGGGTTGTTTTATCTTGTCTGCGAGAGAGGGCTGTACATTTGCCAAAATTCTTCAGAGTGGAACTTGTTTATATGTTTTTTAATAATTGACTTTGAATTTTACAAATAGTTGGATGGATTTTATTTGCTAGGCTGAAGTGATTATTCTACAAATCCACTACGGTTAGTATTTATAATTATGTTATTAAATATTTGGATGGATTTTATCAGTAAGGCTGAATCTACCATTTTGTAATGCACAATAGTCTTGTGATGTGTTAGTAAAAATATGTTCTTGAATATTTGCATGGATTTTATCTGCCTGACTATTTATCTGTCGGACTGAAGTGAGTGATTATGGAATGTTTAGTGGTTGTATCAATTTGTATCAAGCTTTGATTCTGCCATTTTTTTTACCAAATTTTGAAATATTTACATATTGCATACCTTTCTTTCACTAAAACAATTTGAAGGAGAATACCAATCATTCTCTCTTAGATTGTTGGAAAAATAAAATAGCTTAATATTGAAACTTATCTTCTTTTTACTGTGTTAAATTTGGACTTGCCTCCATCCACTTTCTTAGTTGGGAAGCTGAAAATTACTGTGCAGAATATCTTTCATGAAGATATCGAACCAGAAAACCTTCTGGTTGGTAGCGATGGAACAGTTAAGATTTCTGACTTTAGTGTTAGCAGGATGTTTGAGGTAAGAAACTTGCTCTCTGAGTGTACCTTTACTGTGCAGAATACCTTTCATGGAGATATCGAACCAGAAAACCTTCTGGTTGGCAACGATGGAACAATTAAGATTTCTGACTTCAGTGTTAGCAGGATGTTTGAGGTAAGAAAGTTGCTCTCTGAGTGTACCTTCCTTTCTGATAGTGAATGTGTTCTAAACATGACCTCTCAAACTACACCATTTCATAGTTATAGACAATTACAAATGCCTACTGTTGACTATTATTAGGTGAGTATTTTTTATTAAATGTTAACGTTAGACAATGAGGATTCAATTACTGGGAGGAAATGTTTTACAAAATCCAATGTTCCTTTGGATGTATACAGGGCAGCAATGATGAGCTTCGAAGGTCTCCTGGTACTCCTGTTTTTACTGCACCAGAATGTTGCCTAGGTAGAGTGCTCAAAACTTTGCTAGTTATACAAATACCATCTGCTCAAGATTTGGACAATCATTGCTGCTAATTTGTACTGTATTCATATCTTCGATGATATATTGTCCATCTTGTTTGTTGTTAGATTACATTCTTATACTCGAAAAATATTATATTTTCAATTCATGCTTATTCTCTTGTAAATAAAAGCCTGTTCAATGAAATGAAAGACCAGAGGAAAGGAAGAAAGGGTCACATGTTAAAAGACAGATACTTTAGTTGTCAAAATAGGCCTGACAATTTTTGTTGCATGTTTTCAATAGGCTTGACATATCATGGTAAAATTGATGATGTGTGGGCATTGGGTGTGAAACTATACTACATGGGGTTAGGTTCTTATCCCTTCATTGGTGACTCCTTGCAAGGCACATATGACAAGGTAAATGAATCTCTGCTACTTTTCACTTTTCAAATAGGCTGGATGGAGGGAAATACTTATTTTGTTGTTACTGATGGTGGCTTAGATTGTTCATGATCCACTTGTACTTCCAAAGGATATGAATCCAGCACTTGCAAACTTACTCGAAGGTCTTCGCTGCAAGGGTAAGTGACTTTTCTCAATTGAATGTTTTACAGAGAAGATTTTAATTTTAAGAGTTGCATTGCTGCAAATTTTGAAATTCACAATAATAATCAAGCTGCCACTATCGGATTTCACATATCCAAAGAAAAGGATGAACTTAGAGGTTGTTGCAAGGCATCCATGGGTTATGAAGGATTTCACGTCAACTGTGCAGGTTTTGGGGAAATGTGAACAGGGTAGCTCCAGACATCATTCTGATCATCATGAGCAAAATGTAGCTTCCTCTGAAGCATTGTCAGAATCAATTTAACAGGGATGGTTATGGTTTTTATTATTATATATTTCATGGATGCTTAGTCATGGAAGAGATGATGTGGTTCTTCAGAAGAGGGGGTTACTTTGCTCATTGTATTTATATTGAGTTGCTCTATGATGCTTGTATATTGTATCTGCCTATATGACTTTAGATATTCAGCGGCATGCTTTAGTTGGACTTCCTTCTAATGCAATTGGGACCTCAAAGGAATATTATTTGACAGTTCTAACCATGCAAATAATAATCAAGAATCACATGATATGGTGGCTAATGTTCAAACTTCAAACTTTTAAAGCACTTCACTGTCAAGAGCTCTGGGGGAATTCTTCAAGATATCAGTGTGTCAGTTGCAGATTATGTGCTGGTAAGGTTGCAGCAAGCAAGTTCAGTGTCTCTGTTGTAGAATATGTGCTGGTAAGATGTAGCAATCAAGTTCATCATACTAGGAAGTCCCTGGTGTAATTCACAATAAAATAATATTGCAATTTGTGCATCCTCCTTGTAAAGGGATGTGAGGCGGAGGGTTTTAAGCACCTTGTGCATGTAATAACTCTATTTATGATAGCTTATTTTTTATGGCTTTGTGCAACCTGTTTTCAAGCTAGGTTGGTTGCCAGTCCAAATATCTGCAGAGATCTTGGCCATTTCAAATTGATATGGAATTGGTCAAGTTATTTTTCTTGTACTGGAATATTATAAAGACCTTTTCTTTTATGGTTGTGGTACACAGCTTGACCAGTGTAACAATAGAAAAGCAAGCTAATTGTGTGGCCAGGTTTTTGATGGTAGTGATGGAACTGTCCCTGAATAAAATGGATGGAACTGTCCTTGAATAAAATGGTTATATGGGGCTTCATATTTAGATTGTGATTTTTATTGTTATCTATTGATGATGCATCTGTATATTCACAAACGAAACCCAATAGATTTGTTGCTGATTTCTTGGAGCTAAGGGTTTCTATAACAAGATGATTGGTACCAGAAAGCCACCAAAGTTACGAGTTTGAATGGAGGATTTTGGGAAATCTCTAAACTAATTTTGTCTACTCATTTGCTACGTGGCTGAGTTTGATCAGATTTCCAGTCGGTGCTTATACCAATCCATTGAACTGATAAGAAGGCATTAGAGTGTTGGTATTAACTGGCTGATTCAACTGTGGAACCTTGCTTGCGGATTGAGTTCGATTCCTTTTATATTGGCCTCTATTATTTAGTTATTATGCAAGAAGCACTGGTAAGGAATCAGTGCTTTAATCTATGCAGTGATGTATGAATAGCCATTTCATGTTTTTGCTTGAAATTGCAATATCCATCTTTGTCTGAGCTTTTGCAAGTGGGGTTAAAGTTCAGCAGTGAAGATGGTTGTATGTTAAGGCAACCACTAAAATTAAATTTCTTGAGCCATGAATAAGCAATTGGAGCCATGTGCAAATCCCTGGGTGATTTTGACAGAAAAGTACGCGATATCACGACAGCTTAACCAAATGAAAGTCCTCGTGTTCAGTTGTTTGCCCCTCAAGGGCCACTTTAATTTTTCAAGTGGGCTGCTTCTTGTGTCTGATTCCTAGGCATTGTAATGTTTCTATCTGAGCTTTAGAAGGAAGCGATTTCAAAGAAAAATTGCAATTATTCTAGAACATGGAACTCAGATAGTGAAGATTGCAGCCGAAGAGAGTTTAATGGGGAGATGCTAGAAATTTCGGGTATTGTACAAACTTGAAATGGTAACTCATAAGTCAAAACTGAAATCTATATTACAGTTTTTGTATTCATTATGTATTCGACACCAACTGTTTTTCAATTTTTAATTACACAATTTTTTTCATGTTTAACTTGCAACTAGATTGAGATGTTATGCTGTGCAAGGAAAGGAGACTTGGCATAAATGGCAGTTGCCTGTAATATTAGTTTTGAATGTGCTAGATTGTTGACACTGAAAATAATATTTCTTACACTTGGTGTGCATTTGGTCGTGATAATGTCCATCGATATTTTGTTTCAGTTTTTTGGTGGCTTGTAAGTTCAATGCATTATATCTTTATTTGTGATGTTTTTCGAAATTTCCGTTTTATCATTAAATTCTTTCTATTCATTTGTTGAGGATTTGGTAAATTAATATCTAACATTAAGAAAAATAAGATTCACAAATCATTTTTGTGAGTAGCTGGAAAGGCATGACCCCTTTGAAAGTTGCAAGAGTAGGCATGTAGGCACAAGAAGAAGATCTAGAGCTGATGTTTGAGACATTTCTAAAGCACTGAAGACAGATAATGAATTTGGCATGCTTGCAACATTTAAAGTTGACAAGTTTGGGGATTCTTTCCAATTCTTTGGATTAGAATGCCGACAACCATTTTCTAAGAATTTTCTATCCTGGGGCATGTTCTTATTTAGTCCATAATTTATGTTTTAATTTCATAAATATACAATGAAATATAAAACAAATAAGTAAGCCAAATCCCCTTCAATCAATGTTCTAAAAAGGTGTTAGCATTGTGAGTCATCTGCCATGCTCTAGTGTTTATGTTATTGAAGAAACATAGAATGACTAAATGTTGAACCAATTGTTTCAGTTACTAGGCTTTTCTATCCGTTGAAATTCCTGCAATTACAGTCTTTTGACACAGAGGCTTCCCTTCTGTACAGGCCTGATCAAAGGAACTCTCCTTGGATGTGACATGCTTGAGATTAAAATCTTGAATTGAGTCAACCTCTGCCTTGCTTAACATGACAAAGCTTTCCACCCCCAAAGCTATGATATTTTTGTCCCTTTTCTTCACGAAGTGTTTGCCTGTTGTGAACACAACCTCTACATGCAGATTGCTCTCTGTAGTTTGGTTAACAAAAAACAATTTTCTACTTAGACCAGGAATGTAAAAAAGTGTTTTTGAACATAAACTTTACCAGGTAGATGTAGTGTTAAAGACCACCACAATAAATGTCAAAGCAATTTGTAGTGGTAATTAAATATATCTTGCTTGCGTTAATAGAGAATGATTTTCATGGGCGCATTTTTAAAGAACATATCATTAGCTTTGTGTTAATGCATTTAAAAGATCATATTACAATTCTGTTTCAATTTCCTTTATGTTTTCTCTTTGTTTCTGTTTCAATTTCCAGTTTTTAAAGTTGAAATGAACTCTAATCTACAATGCTATGTATTGATAAACACGATAAGACCTTTATCTCTGACAAAGCTTTTTCTAAATTAATAGATTGCTAACATTTGTTATCTATAATTTTCACAACAAAATCTGTGAGCATTCAAGTTGTCTGTAAATTTTAGATATCAGCGAGAAGAAGCAAGAATTGAAGCTTTGGTAAATCTCAAGACTTCCAAATCTGAAGCTGCAACCAAAAATCTTAATGTATAAGGAGCGTGCCTATAAAAATTGGTGCACATTTAGGAATATTTCTATAATTCTGGTCGTTTACAACATTTAGAAAAAGTGAATAGACATGTTGATATTTAGGTCATTGACCTAATGCACACACTATATGGATAATGGATTTCCGCACTTTATGCCTTACGACATTTGCTTTGCAACATCTAGTGCAAATGCTAGTTATATAATGGAGGAATTTGAATTATAGGGCGTATTCAAAATTTATATATCTAATGTTGGATATATATAATGTTATATGATGTTTTATGCCCACATAATAGGTTGCATATGATTTATACCCTGCTAAATGTGTGTATCAAAAGTGATCACATTGTGGTCCAATAGGGAATTAAATCGTTGGATGGAGCTGATCTAAGGGATTGGATCAATCAGAATGAGACTTTTTGTTAATTTGCACACAAGTCTTACATCTAACAACATCTTCATCGTCTAGTCTGCTAATTTCCAACTGTTGATCAGTCATACACATGATTTGAGGGGTCCATGTTTGAATTGGGATCATCCAATTTTACACTGTCGATTGATTGGGGATAATGTGGGGCCCGCTGCACTTTAATATATGTATTTTGGTGTAATATATGGTGTTAGGGGATTTATTAAGGCATGGATGGTAGGCCTGTGTATTTGGGGGTCACATGAGGTATGGCCAGAACCGTGAGCCCATTGAGGATTGGGTTATGCACCCATTCTTTTTATTATTCTATTTTAAAACTATAACCTATGTTATATGGTTGGCGTCAGAGGTCCATGCGGGCATGGCAGCGGACATGGAAGGGTCATGAGGGGTGGAACAAGGAGCTAGGCTTCACATACCTCTTTTTGATGTGTGTGTGTGTGTATATATATATATATATATATATTATAAAATGTCTATGGCAAAAACTTACTCATATATGACTTGCCTACTAGCCACATGGAAGAAAAAGGAATCTTGTAAGACAATTTTACTCCAATGGGAACTCGAGAAATATGAGCACAACAAGTAACACTTACCAATAGAGATGGAAGGGGTCTAGATGCCAAGAGTTATTAGTGATCAACAAGAAAAAGGAAGTTACATGCATGTTGGGAGAAAACAGAAAATTGAATTTTAGATATAGAAAGAATTGGGAAAAATAGTTTGGACTTAATAGGACCCTAACTTTCAGCTTGGATGTCAAAATTTGACATGTGACTAGTATATAGAAACATAATTCCAAGAAAATTACAACCATATACCCAAAATGTTAATTGGGGGACAAGAATTATGTGTAAATTTAAGGGAAAGCTATAACATTGTTAAAAGGGGGCAAATGGCCTAATAGGCTATAGCATTCTATAGGGCATAACTTTTAGCCCAGAGATTGAAATGACTCAAAACAAATAATCAATAGAGATCTATTGATGAACAAAACATTCTTGAAAGCCTGGAATTTTAAATAGAGTAAGACTTGTGAAGAAAAATCTCATAGGAAGATGTAGGTATTGAAAAATAAGCAGTTTAGTTAAAACTTTTGCACGGAATATATTTTAGGCTAGGAATAAAAAAATGGTAATAGAGAACTCAATAGAAAGCTATTGATTGGAAGAACATGTTGTAGAGACCAAAATTGGAATCTAGGCAAGAATGTTGAAGAAAACGACCCAAAAAATTATAGGTTTAGGATGAATTTTAATAATGACAGAGGATGGTATTTGAAAGGATTGGATAAATGGATGCCAGTATAATAGGGAAATAGATATAGGTACAAATGTAAGAGCAAAAACTATATGAGCTATAGGTGGTTGGTAAAAGTGAATAGGACAACCATTGAGTAGGAGGATCTTTCTAAACCTTTCCCATTGTGTTTTATTTTAAGATATTAAATATGATATATAGGTTTATGTGTTGTATATGCACACATGTATGTGATGCATGAGCAAGTGTGTGATGATTTCATGTTGCCTTCCAACAATATGTTGAAGTATTTATGCAATAGCTCATATAGAAGCTAATCATGGTTGTGATGTTGCTAATGATGCAATTTTCAGGGTTGTATTCGTCTTTCACATGAAGGCTCTGGAATGATGGATCACCCAAGGGACTATTAATCAGTGAAGGGAATGCATGAGCCTGGAAATGCGAGTATGGAAATAAGAAGAGAAGAGAAGGGAATAAAATAAGGAGTGAAGAGAAGAGAGAGATGATCTCATTGAATATCTTATGTGTAGGAGAGTAGAGTGAATTAATCAAGTGTTTGAGGGGTACTTGCAGGCCAGGAAAAGTAGAAGCTTGGAGGTTTCTGGGGTTTGGCACCCTAGCCAATGGAAGGGTACTGAGAATGTACTTAGTGATGGAAAAATAGCTTCCCATGAACTCAACACTATATCTACTTGATATATAAGTGTCGATTCTATTATCCCCTACAATTTCCTAGGATGAGGAGGAGATCGAAAGAGGTAACCTTGAACCACTTTCAGCTCAGTAGCTAGCCCTACTGATCCAGAGAGGTATCTCTCAAAGGATTCGTCAATGAAAAGATGTAAATAACAATATTTTAGGCTAGATATGCAAGTTTGTTTTGAGTATTTGTGAATTTAGGGTTTTAAGATTGTTGGACTAGGGCTTAGAACAAGTAATTAGGTTTAGGCTTCAAGTATGCAGAAACAAGTATAAATAGGATCTAGATATTAGTGTGTTATGGTGAAATTGGGATGTTTGTCAAGGTAGTATAGATTCGTGAGCTTAAAAGAAACTAATGAGCAATTGTGAAAGCATGAATTCATTAACTTTAGAGGAAAGTAAACAGAACTATGAATTCCACATAAACAAAGCTTAAATTCAAGGTTCCTGTCTATATAACTGCAAGGAAATTCATAGGAAGAAGATAAAACATGTAAAGGAATATGATCTATCCATTAGAAATTGATAGAAAGAGGAAACAAAAACCATAGGCTCACTGAACTAGAGTTCCTGAAATATAGCTGCAACTACTCCTGTATTAGCTAAAGAGAACATAAACATACAAGCTCGCTCCACAAAATCCAAACCTTCCCTCTGAATGATAAATGATACATATAGACTCAATTTAACCACTTCCCCACCTTTAGGAGTCGAATTCCTAGGTGGTGGAACTGATTTGAAGATTCTCTCAACCAATAGGTGAGAGTGAGAAGGTCAAATATAAAACACTTCTTGTAAACTTTGTTTTGGATTTTACTTCCTTAATGAGACCTATTAAACCACAAAAACAACCTATCATGTCCATTTATTCATTCTTACATCATCTAACCTTGAAATAACTTCAATTACATCAAGATTTTTAACTTTGACCAAGTCAAACTGAAAACTAGGAAATTTGCACAATGAAATTTAAATGAAAAACACAGAAATTTGCATAAGCGCAATTCCACCTTTCAGCCCACTTTAAGGTGCTTTCTTGAGGTCCAAATGGAGATCTGAAATAATGGTCAACTCTATTTTTAAGTCTAGTTTCTATAATACCTTTAATTTTTGAAAAATACCCATGGGAAGGCCTTACAAAATCCATTCTCCCAAGGTGACTCTAGAAGTGTAGCACCTGTCAAAAAGAGAGGCAGAACGCTGATTTTTGACCACTTTTTCCTCTTTTTCTCAAAATTTGGGCCCTCCCTAAAACATATGATGAAATGGGTTTTGAAAATATGCCATGGGATTTCCAAAACTTCAAACCATTTGTCATTTGGATCGCTGAGGAAAAAGCGCAGCACCAAGGCACTGCACTTCTGTGACTAGCCAAATTTCTAAATTAGGCACCAAAATAGCCAAAACACCAAAACTGCTCAGAATTTCTCCAAAATTGGTTAAGAGATGAAAAATTAGGTATGTTAAGCCCTCATGGATGCTTCAACAAGCATCTCTAAGTTACCTTTCTCATTTTGGTCCTTTAGGGTTTCTTTGAGCTTGTTTTCTAGCGATTTGACCTTGACATTACAAATCATATTTCTGGTCTGGTAGTGATGTGCCATGTGCCTTAGTAGCTGGTTATCTCTATTGGCCTAGTCAAGAAGCTTCTCCAAGTGGAAATTGACCTTGTCTAAACAATAATCCTTGTCCTCATTTATCTCTAAGGCGATTATATCCTCCATATCTAGTTCTTCATCTAGCAAACAATGTTTTTTCTCTTCTTTTAATGCCTTCTTGAGTCCTTTGGTTCTTGGCCTCTTTTTCTTGCCTTGTCTTTCAGTTTCTTCAGGTTCATTGGTCTCCAATACTACTTTGCCTTTACCTACTTGTTGCAACAATTTAGCTTTCTCTTTCTCCATGATAAGTTGTTTAGCCTTCAGTTGATTGTTTTCTTGTTCTAGGAATGAGATAACAAACCTTGCCCTTGCCATGTTGTCCATGAGTTCTATGATTTGAGAGTCTTTTTATTTGATATTCTGATGCATTATTGAAGGCTCATTTTCTTTTTCCAGGTCTACCAACTCAAATTCATGCTCAATCAAATCTTCATCCTGTACTGGTGATCCTTGTTTTGCTGATGTAGAAGGCTTGGCCCCTTTCTCACCATGAGAAGCAAACACAACCCTTTTCCCTCTTTGGTACATCCTAGTCACCTTAGGTCTAGGTGCTTTAGGAACCTCCACTAATTGGTTTGATGATCCAACCTCCATCTGTTGTGTTGGCAAGTTTGGATGTTGAACTGAAACATTAGACTCATGCCATTTCAAAGTTGTCTCCAAGAAAGAATCCCATGTCATGTTTTTCTCTGCAAGTTGATGGAGAACAATAGTCTTGATCAAACTATGATGAAAGATACTAGGATATTGTTCTTTGTTTTTCACCTGTACCTTCTCGGACATCTTGACAAGGCTTCTACACAGATAGTTGCACATGTTGAGAGGTTTCTAGGTTGTAAAGTGCATTAGAAGCTGAATGTGATAGGCATACAATCTAGAATACGTTCCCTCACATGTGAAAAATTTCATGACAACCTTCATTAATGGAGCATAATTCTCCAACAGGTACCTAAAAGGTATGATATGTGTATGGGTTTCCCCATATGGTGTTTTCAAGAAGGACCTGTAATGTTCAAGATCTAAGTTCATGCCCTTAAACCAGTATTCTCCATGATCTATTATTCCTGTAGCAAGTGAAACAAAAACCACTGAAAATGTGAAATCAACCCAAGAAATGATAGAACTTTCCCCTTTCAAATGAGTGGCAATCCAATCTGTCGATTGTTCATGAAAACCTACTTCACACACCCTTTTGCAAAAATCTAGACAATTCACATCTTCAAAACACAGATTGATGAAGGGTGATGTATTGATTTCATTGCAGTTGGTAGGTTCATATCTGAGAATTTTGCCTCCTTTATGGTGTTTTTCCCTCTCTGGTGAAGAATCTCCTTTCATGACTACAGAAACCCTAGCAGTAGGAAAATGAGAAAAAACAGTGAGGGATGAGTGAAAAAATGAAATGATGGATAGGTAGAGTGGAAATAATGATAAGGGAAATTCTAGGAGATGGATAGGGACTGTAAGAAACTTATCAAAACTTAAATGAGGTGAAATGAAGGAAAGGAGTGCTTGTGAGAAATGAAAAACAGAGTTTCAAGGAAAACTGCCCAAATTGCTAGGAATAAGCTAGGGTTTAGTTATTGGTGAAGTAATTTGATGATTTGTAGTTGGTTCAGTGGGTCAAAATGTATTTTAAACATGTGTAGAGGTGTAGGATGAAAGATTTACATGTTTAGCATATTATAACTATATTATCTATCATTAACTCTAACTTATAACATGATAATTTCACCTAAAACCCTAGATGAAGAAATCTTGTATTTGAATCCAGCTTGCTAAAGAAAAAAGGTAAGTGAAGTGATGTACTTACTTATAGACAAGTCTAGATTAGCAAGAAAGTAAATTGCAAGCTTCAATTTTGAGTTTGAGTGATTTCTGGAAGGTTTCGGGCTTCTCTGGCACAAGCGTAGCATAGTTTCTAGAACCACAGTGCCAAAGCACAACGCAGTGTCCAGAAGTGCAGCACTAGCCTTAGAAGCACAACACAATCTCTGGAAGCGCAATGCCTTCAATTTTTTGCCAAATTTACCTAAAAACCCATGTTTTTCTTGCCAATGGAGGAAAGAGCTCGATGAACAAAGGGAAATGGAAGGAAAATGAAGTGAGCTTGCGGTTTTTTGGGTTTATATAGGCAAGTATGTTTTCCTTTTGAAAAGAAATGGGCCCCACATACCTTTTAAAAAACTAATTTTTCACCTTTAAGACTGAGTCTCTTTGGAAAGCTGAAACCTGAGCTGCATTTTTACCTTTCGAACACTGAAACTTCTTGTCCTGGAACCTTTGAGACTGAAATCATGATCAACTTGTGAAGATTCATCAAGCTAATGTTAAAGAGTTTGCTTGTGATGATTCATTTACTGCTGGATTTACACATGATGATGATGGACCTTGAAACCCTAATGACTAAATGTAGACATGACACTGAGTGGAATGGTGATGATGATGACTAAAATAATGAAAACATTCTTTTTACTATGACACCTTCATTAGGCAACCATCATGTGTGATTTTTCTAAAAGAATTAAAACATTCCTAGACAAACTAGCCAGTGACGAAATTTTACTTTATAAACCTAGTGACATGATAAAATTTGACCTTGAAACTCCTGACTTACTTGGTAAAAGCATATTTGATCACTGGTGGAAGGTAGATAAGACTAACACTAACATTGGATCTAGCTGGGGGTGGAAGCTCCTTGGAGGTTTCAAGAACACCATAGACCAAGTAGCCTTATTCATTAGGCAATGGAGTCAAAATGAAAAAAACTAAATTGAAACTAAAAATTAACTAACTATTTGACATGACAGAACTGTAAAAGTAAAATAAACACAACAGTTGATCAAATAAGCCTTATGGCCTTCTCCTCAGGCTTCAAACTCCTACAATATCCACTTATATACTCGAACATAAAAAACACACCGGTATGTACAATGGTGATGAGCATTTTTTAGAGCTTGTTTTCAAACATGGTAGTGCTTAAGAAGCCTACCATTGATCTCTCCTCTTGATTAATATTCTCCATTCATTTCCTCTAGTAGGAAAGAATTCTTCCCTCTGAAAGCTAATATTTTGTAGGGTCCCTTCCACAAATTTTCAAATTTTCCATGTTTGCCTTTTTCTTCATTTCTAACATCCCAATGGAGAACCACATCTCCCAAATTGAAATTGTCTTCCTTGGTCTTGCGATCACAGATGCTTTTTATTCTTTTATGAAGTTTAGAGGTGTTCTGAAAAGCTTTCTCTCTATTTTTTTGTAGATGGATCATTTGATTTATCCTTCTTTGCATATCGTTGGTTTCGCTATCCAATTCCAGTAGAATTTTCATGACTGGGACAACAAGATATGAAGGAAAAACTATGTCAATCCCATACACCAACTGAAAAGGAGACATACCTATTGATTTCTTAGTAGTGACTCTATTCACCCATAAAGCATTAATGCGCTTTTTGTGCTAGTTCTTCTTGTTCACTTCTAAAAATTTCTTGATAATGTTGATCAAATATTCATTAGAAGATTTGGCCAGAACATTCCATTGTGGATGATAAACAGTGGAATGTCCTGATACAATATGGCACTTAGCACAAAACTCCACCATTCTTTTTGACTTGAAGGCAACAACATTATCAGTGATTATTTTCTATGGGAAGCCAAATCTAGACAAGATATTAGATTCCATAAATTGAATGATAACATAATCAGTAGCTTTCCTGGTTGGGATTGCCTCAATCCATTTTGTAAAGTAGTATGTGGATGTCAAGATCCATTTGTGTTGTGCGGACGATGAAGGATGGATCTCACTAATGAATTCAAGACCCTACTACTAAAAAGGAGCTGAAATTGATATGGGATGCAAGGGTAATGGAAAACGTTTTCTTTTTCCTTGGAAAATCTGACATTCATGATAACTCATTACTGCTTTATATACATTAGAAAAAAGAGTAGGCTAATAGAAACCAGTCCTTAAGATCTTATTTGTTGTAGTCTTCTAGAAGTGATGGCCACCACTGTCTCCTTTGTGAAAATCTTTCATCGCATCCTTTACTTCATTTTCAACCAAACAATTCAATAACACACCACCAGGGTCTTTCCAGTATAAAACACCATTAATAATACAATACTTTGAAGCTTTCAAATTTAAGGATCTAGCTTTACCTTTGGTAAATTTCGGTGGAGGATTTAAATTTTGCAAGACATAAACAATTTCGGAATACCATGGAGATGAGATGAACATGTCAGACACATGTAAGTATGAGTCTTCTTCTTCTTCAGAAAGTTTTGCAATCAAATTTATGTCTAGTGCATGTAGATTAGATTTAGCCATAAGCTTAGCTAAACCTTGTCCCTTGATGAGCTTTGTGGGCTTTATCTCCAAATCATACTCCAGCATGGCTACAATCCATTTTCCCCTTTTGCCTTCAGGATCTGTTTGCACAAGAATCTCTTTCATCACTGTTGTGGGAACATAAGCAATGGTGTCAGAATACAAAATATAAACTCAAAAATATTTGAGAGCTTTCACTAATGCTAAGGCTTGCTTCTCAATGATGTTGCATCTCTTATGGTGCGACTGAAGAATGCTATAGGTTGCTCATTTTTCTAATCTCTCTTTTGCATTAGGACTCCTACTAATGTATCCTCAGAGGAAAATGAAAAAATAATGCAATCTGATGTATAATTTGGGCTAATCAAAATAGGAGCAGTAGATAATACAAATTTGACTGCATGGAAAGATTTCTTACCCTCTAAAGACTATTTCACGTCGCTGTCCTTCTTCAGCACATATGTCATTTATTTCAAATGTTCAACTAGATTAGGGATGAATCTTCTCAAAAAATTCATTTTCCCATTAAAAGATTGAATTTATTTCTTGTTCCTTGGGAAATCTAATTGTTGAATGGCTTGAACTCATGCAAGATCAATGTGAATGACGTCCTTAGAGATGATGTGGCCTAGCATCTTACCTTCTTCCATGGCAAATATGCTCTTCTTTGGATTGAGCGAGATGCCTAATTTTCTACATTTCTATAAAACATTTATCAAATGATGTAAATTATCTTCATCAGACTTGGAAAATACTATGAGATAATCTAAATATATAACAAAAAATACATCCTTTTCATTGGCGAAAGCTATGTCCATAGCCCGCTGAAAAGTCTCTCTTGCATTATTTAATCCAAATGACATCTTGGCATACATGAATGTACCCCATGGTGTTGTGAAGGTTGTTTTCAGCTAATCATCTTTATGCACTAAAATCTGATTGTACCCATAATATCCATCTAGCAATGACATCTTGGAAGATCCAACTATCCTCTGAAGTATATGATCCATCTTTGGTAGAGGATAATTATCTTTTAGGGACACTTTGTTTAAATTTCTGACATCAATGCAAAGATGAATCTCCTCGGTATTCTTTCTTACTGGTACTAGATTAGACATCCATTCAGAAAATCGAATAGGAACTATGATACCAGACTTAAAAAGCCTATTTACCCCTTTTTCAATTGATGGCAATAGCTTAGGATTAATCCTTCTTAGTTATGGAGAAATGGCTTTTGATCAGGCTTGACTAGAATGGTGTGCTGAATGATATTCTTGTCATAAACCTTCAGATCTAAATAGTCCCAAGCAAATACATTAGAAAATTTTGTCATTAAAGCTATGTACTTACTTTTCATTTTAGGAGATAAGGATTTGGATAGTTTGACTGTCTTAGGCTTGTTAGCTGTACCAATGTTTACATCTTTAACACTCTTTTCTATGGGGACCAAGGTGGGCTTTTTGGCAACATCATCACGATCAAGCAAATCTTCCAAAGGTACAAGGCCTCTTGGAATGTTGTTGTCCTTCAGCTGCAATATTTCAATCTCAGCTGATTGAATCTCTGGATCATTCATATTGGATGTATCATCAATGCAGGAATTCTGAAATTCTCCTTCCAATTGCAGAAAATCGTTGATTTTTTTGTCATCCCAAAACACTTGCCAAAATTTCATATTGTCAGGAACATCTGGGCAATGTTTGACATGGATAGAATACTTCTGATTAGAGTGAATAGGAATCTTCACCATATTGGCTACAATAGGAATCTTCATGACTTCCTTCTAAGGCTGGACCAAAAAGGATTGCTGGCTCATCATCAACCACCTTCACTGTAACTGACATATGGTCAACCTTAAGCGTTTTTTCAATCTAAAACTTATATTTATCATTCTTCACTAATTCAGTGAGAGGAATTGAAACTTTCAACTTAGAAATTTCATTTTCTAAACTAAAAACATTAGATTGATTTTCTACCTCCTTTGTAGCAATGTCCTTCTTTTCAATCTATCCTTTATCTTGAGATTCCTTCTTAGGGATTTCACTTTGAAACTCCTTATCTTTCATCACATTGCTGGTAGATGCTTCATTGGTTTTATGTCGGCTTAGTATGACAACTTATTTTTCTTTATTCTGATTTGTAGGAGTTGTTTCTTTGCTTGGTGTGTCTTTCTGTGGATTTTTCCTCTTTTGGTTCAATGTAACTGGTACATTTATGTTCCTCAAGTTGTACTTCTTTTGCAAATGGCTAAGAGAATTCTGATATCCTCTTTGGTATTCTTTAGTTTGCACAGCCCATAGATCATCACTTGCAAGTAAAAGTTGTTGATCACTTGGTATGAAGGATTCTTAAGAAAACTGATCTTCTTTTGTCAAAAAGGTAGGCAACTCATCTTCTTCAAAGAAATGATTTGCTTCTACAATCTATTCTTCATCTTCTTCTTGGCCTTCGGTATAAGTTTGCTGAAATGGCGCTCTTACTTGTCCTCGAGGATCTTGATTTCGCTGCTCTTTCTGTCTATTTCTAAACTTGTTGCTGGCTACGAAAATTCAAATTCCTCACTGAAGGCTCCACTTGTCAATCAGTTATGGATATTCTATCCATCATTCTCTCCATGGTTTTGATCAGAGTGTCAAGATTTACATCTGAAGATGATGAGGGTTCTTCTTTAAAAACAACTTTATTCTCAGTCCTTTCAGGGTTTGATTTGGGTATTTTGATGAGCAGATTAGCTTCGACACTTACAAAATTTCACTGCATTTCTTCAAGAGTTGCAGGGTCTCTCTCTCTGAGTTGATATGCCATGTCTGGGTCAAAATCATCAGGATAATGGAGAAGTGCTAGACCACGTGGGGACTTCATATCATCAGGAATAGAATTGTATACCAAATTGAATCTTGTTGTGAACTCTTGGACTATCTCATTCTGATTTATTTTCAAAGAATTGTACTCAGCCAAAATCTGTAATGGATTTTTATTTTCTTTCCAACGTGCTAAGAACAATTCTATTAGTCTCTGAGAATTATTGATAGAATTAGCAGCCAAATTGTGAAACCATTTCTTCACATCTCTGAAGAAACTTTGAGCTATTATTCTCATCTTAGCATCATCTTCATCAATTTATTCTAGATCCATAGAATCTATCAATTTATCAACATGATGTTGGGCTGTGATTTCTAAGATTCCATCAAATAGAGGGAGTCTTTGACCATACTTTTGAGGTAAAGCAGCAAGTTGAGCAGGTAGCATGAGAGGCGCAAATCGTGCCATGATTGCTAGAGGTGGTGGAGGTACTACAATGGGCTGTGTAGGTAAAGATGATGACACTAATGGAGGTGGTGGAAGAAAGGATGAGGTGGCTGAGGTACTTGAAGATGTCGTAGATGTATTTGGAGGTGTAGTAGAGGATGAGACAACATTTAAGTATTCAAGTTGATACTGAATGTAGGCCTTTTCAGTAGTGATTTGGAGTTGGTCAAAAAGACTTTAAAGTTTATCAAAATTCAACCACAAATCATGATCAACTATAGCAGATAGAGATTCTGAAGAATGAGAATGAGATTCAAATTGAAGAGGTTCAGATTTCACCTCAGGTAATGCAAGACTCATATTTTGACCTTGAAAGAGACAATTCTAACTGAGTATCAAAAGGAAGCTTCTCAAAAGCAAATAGATTTATAGGTAGAGAATTTGTTTTTTTAACTTTTCGAACTGCACTTTTAATGATAGGTAACTTAAGTTTTCTGAGCAGGTTTTTAGGATCTTCAACAATAAAAGGTGGATTTGGGTCAAGATTTGACCTGGTATATCTTTTAGGAGCCAAAATATTTTCTCACCTTAAGATTGATGAAATTTATAAAGTCGGCCTATCTTTGGATATTGGAAACTGTCAACTACATAGCCAATTCTCTTGAAATCTCTAAAATATTTCCTAGGAATGATTTATTAGTCGTTTCCCCGGGGCGCTAAAAATTTTATCCCCTACAATTTCCTAGGGCGAGGAGGAGATCGAAAGAGGTAACCTCGAACCACTTTTAGCTCAGTAGCTAGCCCTACTGAGCCAGAGAGGGATCTCTCAAAGGATTTTTCAATGCAAAGCTATAAAGAACAAGGTTCTAGGCTAGATATGAAAGTTTGTCTTGAGTATTTGTGAATTTAGGGTTTTAAGTTTGTTGGACTAAGGTTTAGAACAAGTAATTAGGTTTAGGCTTCAAGTATGCTAAAACAAGTATAAATAGAAGTTATATATCAATGTGTTATGGTGCAATTGGGATGTTTGTCAAGGTAGTATAGACTTTTGAGCTTAAAAGAAACTAATGAGCATGTGAAAGCATGAATTCATTAGCTTTAGAAGAAAGTAAACACAACTATGAATTCCACATAAACAAAGCTTAAATTCAAGGTTCTTTTCTATATAACTACAAGGAAATTCATAAAAAGAAGATAAAGCATGTAAAGAGAGATGATTTATCCATTAGAAAATGATATAAAGATGAAAAAAGCACCATAGACTCACTAAACTAGAGTTCCTGAAATATAGCTACAACTGCTCATGTATTAGATGAAGAGAACATAAACATACAAGCCTGCTCCACAAAAATCCAACCCTTCTCTCTGAATAAGAAATGATACATATAGACTCAATTTAAGCACTTCCCCACCTTCAGGAGTCGAATTCCTAGGTGGTGGAACTGATTCGAAGATTCTCTCAACCAACAAGTGAGGGTGAGAAGGTCAAACACAAACACTTCTTGTAGACTTTGTTTTGGATTTTACTTCCTTAATGAGACCTATTAAACCACAAAAACGGCCTATCATGTCCATTTATTCATTCTTACATCATATAACCTTGAACTAACTTCAATTACATCAAGAGTTTTGACTTTGACCAAGTCAAACTGAAAACTAGGAAATTCGCACAATGAAATTTAAATGGAAAACATAGAAATTTGCAGAAGCGCAATGCTACCTTTGAGCCCACTTTAAGGTGCTTTCCCGAGGTCCAAATGGAGATCTGAAATAACGGTCAATTCGATTTTCAAGTATAGTTTCCAGAACACCTTGATTTTTTTAAAATTTCCCATGGGAAGGCCTTCAAAAATCCATTCTCCCAAGGTGACTCCAGAAGCGCAATGCCTGTAAAAAAGAGAGGCAGAATGCTGATTTTTGACCACTTTTTCCTCTTTTTCTCAAAATTTGGGCCCTCTCGCGAAAATATGATGAAATGGGTTTTGAAAAGATGCCATGGGATTTCAAAAAATACAAATCATTTGTCATTTCGATGCCTAAGGAAAAAGCGCAGCGCCTTGGCCAAATTTCTGACTTAGGCACCAAAATAGCCAAAACACAAAAAATGCTTAGAATTTCTCCAAAATTGGTCAATACCTACAAAATGAGGTATATTAAGCCCTCATGGATGCTTCAGCAAGCATATCTAAGTTACCCTTCTCATTTTGGTCCTTTAAAGTTTCTTTGAGCTTGTTTTCTAGTTGTTTGACCTTGATGTTACAAATCATATTTCTGGTCTGGTAATGATGTGCCATGTGCCTTAGTAGCTGGTTATCTCTATTGGCCTTATCAAGAAGCTTCTCCAAGTGGTCATTGACCTTGTCTAACCTGTTATCACTCAGAATTTTTCCCTAGAAGTTATCAGAAGAAGGAAAAGACCGAGGTAACCACAAACCAATCTTTTAAGTATAGGCTCTAGCCAACCTATGACTCAGAGAGGGCTCTATCTATATGATTTAGCTTTGTTTGCTGAGATTTTAGGCTAGTTCTTAAAGTTCAAGGGGTTTTGATTTGTATTGAAGGTTGGATGGTGGAATCCTTTGTAATGTCCCTTGATAATAAATAATAAATAATAAATATTAAATAACAAACAATAAATAAAATAATAAATAATAATTAATT
>APFE030021797.1:182155-194007 GCA_000404065.3 Pinus taeda
TGTATAAGTAAATTATTATTTATTTTTATAAGGGATTAGAAAGCTTACTCCCAAAATTCAATTAGATAAGTTTGACTGCATACAACCATTGAATCATAGAGTATTGAAGTTTTGGAGCATGGGAAATAATGTGTGTGGAATTCCAAGCCTTTGTTGAAGGTTAGAAGCTGAAACCCAACATAAGCAATAAAGCCTGCACGTTGCATTTGAGAATACATCCTCAGCGCTTCGTTGCCTGAGTCCTTCTTTACTTTTAAATCATTTCAGCCATTTTTTGCTGCCTCCATGTGCAAATATTTATATATAAAGCTAAAAATTATCTTATTTCTAAAGGTTTAATCGTTGCGATAGAGGTTTGTCTTCATTTTGCTCGTGTCACCATTATCTCAGTTAATAAGGTAGATTTCTGGATGCATGTTAATTCTTTGGGTTTAAAGATCCTGGGGAAATTCCAGATCATATAGTAAACTTCAAACTAACTCGAACTTTGCCAGTTTGGTATAAATTAAACTAGACATTCAAGGTTCTATGAGCTTTTACAGTTAAATTTCGTATTTTGTCATTTGTGCACTTATATACCGGTTAGATTCTGAGTCATCAAATCGTGTAGCAAACAATCTCTTCCATTGAGTAGCTTGACAGAGTCCGACATTGAAAAAAAAAATCACATTTTTGTCTGTAAAAATTTACGATTTAATAAATTCTCAGATCTGAAGTGGATTTCTCAACTCTCATTTTCAATGGTGCAACTCCACACTATAAACAATCTCACGTGAAATTTGAAATCCAATACCAGGAGATCCTGCATACCAGGCGCCAAGATAAAATGATCATAAACCATGATGAAGGAAACAGGTGGCATGGAATACAGATACAGTTCCTTGAAGCAAGAATGGCCATTGATTATGCAAAAGAGCATACTAAGTTCTTTAATACGAAAGTTCATATGTTGTGCAATTTTTTCAGGCATATTCACACCTGCCTATTGTTTTGTTTTGATCTTTATGTTGTAATTAATGAATGTAAGACCCGGTAGCTATTAAAGCTTTGCTAAGGGTTTGATATGGTGTTGCCTTCATGGGTGCGCTTGCAGGCGGGCCATCTTATTAATAAAATGCTTTTATTTGGTGTTTTGGGGAGGGATAACCTTCCCAGCCATCCGATCCATTTTGGGTCGAGTGGCGGTGTCTCTTCTTGTTTATGGTGTGTTTCTGTTGGAATATCTCTTTGGTTGTTTGATTTCTTAAAAGCCCTTAGAGTAATCATTCAATAAATATATTTCTCCTAACATAAAGTTATGATTGCTTAACCAGATACTCAAAATATTTCATTCTACAGCACAAAATTTCAATCTATCCTAGCACATAAAGATCATGAATCTGTAGACTTAATATTGTGATGGTCCATCAAATGGTGTGATATATAATTTCAAAAGACAATTTTCTTTTCAGGATTCAAATCCTATAATGCCACCAATTTTCTTAAGCTTTATTTATTCTTATGTTGAGACAACTCTCTAAGTTTTACCTTCCAACTCAAGTTTTCCATGGAATAATACTATAAAATTAGTGGTTTTCCATACTGTAATTATGATTAAATTCTTGATTATTTACATTAACAATGTTATATGTTGTGCGAGTTGTATATAGTTGGCTAAAATACATCTTATACCAACATTTATTTAAGCTGTGCTTTTTAGTATAATAATGCTAGATTTTGCTACCCCTGTGTGTAATTATAAGAAAATGATCTTACAATTAGATTGTAGGATATGTGAACTAGTATTGATTGCAGAAATGTATAAAAGCAGAGACATTACATCTAGTAGATATAATATTATGAGCTTTGCCCATGAGATAAAAGAGTACACACGCCATAACTGAAATAACCATTCTCTTTAATTGTATATCAACATAATATATACATAATGAGATTAGGCGTGTATATCTATATATATATATAACCACCCAAAACATATAGCTAAATGAGTATCATATATATGTTAAATAGTTTTGTTTACCTTATATGATGAAATGAAAGCATTCTACTTAACCATGTGAAATTTTGGAAGGTTATATGAGAGAGACAGGAATAAGTGGTAGAGAGTGTGCCACTGTACTAAGCCTGTAGGTATAACCAAAGGGTCGCTAGCCGACTTAGCTGCTAGAAGCTAGGAAGTCATAGCTCCTCGACAAACATTAAAGTAGGCTTCAAAGTGTCGCGTTAAAATTGTATCTCGTAGATATCGATAAGAGCAATAAATTTACAACTCTCATGGTTAATAATCTAAACTCAATTTATAATGATTAAAATTCACCGGGCTACAAACATAAATTATTAGAAAAATAAATTGTGTGTTGAATATGTTAATTTCTTATTCCAAAATCAAGGTATATTCTAGATTTATTTTAGCTTTTGGCACATGAGTAAGGAAGTAATGAAAAATTCAACTTGATTAATCTTAGGGGAGATCATGGCTCCTAAATGATGAAGGGAAACCCAATGCGACCCTGAGGTGGAAACCCCACCTCCCGCCACTACAGAGGTTGGAACCCCAGCTGAGCAAGTTATATTACATTCCCTTGGGGAAATGACAAATATATTTAAGGATTGGGTTGCAAGCCAAAGAAAAGATCAAGGAAATTATCAAGGTAAAGGAAAGCAGTTGGAAAAAAAACAAAGGCAAGACCTAAATTCTCAATTCAATGCCAAATATGGATAAACAACCCTCAGTATTATGAAAGAAGTCCAAAAATCCAAATTACTTACAGGGCAAGAGGGGGGTTCAAAAGTAGAAGCATGGGTAATTGGTATCAAAAGAGAACTTAGCTTTAAGGCATACACTTCAAGGGAAAAGCCCAAATATCAATGATTCTATTAAAAGGAGATGCTCTATTATGGTGGGTAAATGAAGAAACAAAGATGCAAGTCACCCCATTACAAGTCACTTGGGAAATATTTGAGGAAGCCTTCCGAACTAGGTACCTATTAGAGTAAAAACACTAACAAGTACGGGCTTTCAATACAGTATGAAAGAATGGTAGATCTATCGAGGACTATGAAGCTAAATTCTATGCGTTGGTCCATCACGTGGATTATATGGCTGATGATCAATGTCAAGCTGAAATATTCTTGCATGGACTCGATCCCTTGGTCTGAGCAGAAGTCGCCATGTGGAAACCCACCACTAAGGCAGTGACCACTAGTTTAGCCAAACAAGTCCTGAAGACGATAAATATGAAAAAGCAAATGGTGGTTGATGAAAATACAGGGAAGGAGCATTCCACAATGAGGGTAAATAGACTGGGGGGCAGCCATATAGATTCCAGGGAAGACAAAACAATGTTTCTTGGATCACTAATGCAACTTCTTAGCTACCTCCAGGAGGACGTAGGGGTCAGCCCTACTTGAGAAACACTAATAGTGGGGGTAGAGGATTTGGTGGCCAAGGATAGGTACAATGTAAGAATCAATAAAAAGTAGAATGTTGGCAATGTGGAGGTCCACATTATAGAAGGGACTATCCAAGGTATCAAACCAGGATTAAACATCAGGGACACAAAGCAAAAGGAGGAAGACTACAAAACCCACACCGCATTCATGTAACGACAAACCATTGCCAAGTTGAGCACCAAGCCAAAGTGGTGGAATCTACAGGTATAATCAATAACATCCCTCTATCTGTGTTAATAGATCCAGGTGCCACTGATAGTCTTATTTCTCCTTCAACAATACTTAGATGTGGATTGACAGCTCATGAGCAAAGTAGCTTTAGAATGGTAGAGATGGCATCAGGCTCTCAGCAATCAGTAGGGTCAATGGTAAGAAATTGCAATGTTAACATTGGCAGGTGCGATACCAAGATGAACCTGCATAGCACAACTCTAGGGACTTATGACTTAATTGTAGGAATGGATTGGCTTGAATCTCATCAAGCTATACTGGATTGCTATAATAATACAGTTCTCTTAAAAAATGACCAGGGAGAAACCATAGTAATAAAAGGCATTAGATGTAATGTTACACCGTGCCTCATATCAACCAAGAACGTTAATAAGTGTATGAGGAAAGGGTGAAATATTTATGTGGTAGAGATGGTTCATGCCAACAAGAAGTCCTCAGATAAGTTGCACCCACTACTTTCCAAATTTGTAGATGTAATTCCCTCCAAAGCTACCAGGTTTGCCTCTAGTGCGAGAAATCGATTTCTCCATTTCTTTGAAACCTGAAATCAAACCCATATCCAAAACACCTTATCGAATGACTATCCTAGAGCTTAATGAGTTGAGTATACAACTTAAAGAACTTCTTGATCAAGGATTTATCTCACCCAATGTGTCACCTTGGGGTGCACAAGTGATCTTTGTAAAGAAGAAGGATGGAACTCTTAGGTTATGTATTGATTACCGAGATCTAAACAAGGCCACCATTTAGAACAAGTACCCCATGCCTCGAATATATGACCTCTTTGACCAACTAAAGGGAGCTTCAATATTTTCCAAGATAGACTTACAGTTAGGTTATCATCAACTAAGAATCAAGGAGGAAGACATAGCTAAGACGACATTTAGAACACGTTATGGACACTATGAGTTTATTTTTATGCCATTTGGTTTGACTAATTCCCCAGCAACCTTCATGAACTTGATCAATAGTGTCTTCCGAAAATATATGGACCACTTTGTCCAAGTGTTCTTGGATGATATCCTCATTTATTCCCGCAATGAGAAGGAGCATCTAGAACACAAGAGGTTGGTACTTCAATGCCTTAGAGAACATAAGTTATATGGGAAACTTATTAAGTGTTCCTTCCTTGAGAAAGAAATTCAGTATCTAGGTCATACCATTAGTGGAGAAGACATTGCAGTGGATTACAGTAAGATTGAAACTATAATGAATTGGCCTACTCCTCGGAATGTCAAGGAAGTACGCAGATTTATGGGGTTGGAAGGTTATTATAGAATATTTGTAGAAGGGTTCTCATAGATATCTAATCCCATCACCCACCTCCAAAGGAAAGGGGTTAAGTTTGAATGGACAAGTGAGTGTGAGAAAGAGTTTAATGAGCTAAAAAATCGACTAACACCTACACCAATATTAAAGGTACCCGACATGAACAAGGAATTTCGTGTATGCATGGATGCATTAGGAGAAGGATTAGGTGCAGTTTTGATGCAAGATGAAGGGGTTATCGCTTATGCTTCTCGTAAACTCAAGACCCATGAAATCAATTATGCTACTCATGATCTGGAGTTAGCATAAGTTGTAATGGCCTTGAGACTATGGAGACATTATCTGATGGGGCATCAATTTGAATTAAGAATAGATCATAAAAGTCTTGAGTATATCTTCACCCAAAAGGACCTTAATGAATGACAACGACGCTGGAGTGATCTATTTAGTGATTATGACTTCAAGATATCCTACATCAAGGGGAAAGAAAATAAAGTTGCAGATGCTTTAAGTAGGAGACCTAGACTTCATTCAATATCGTCATTAAAGATATACCTGAGAAGTCGGATTCTCAACCTCCTAGTAGGGGACCCGCAATACCAACAAATAAAAATTTCCTTACAAGAAGAGGTACCTGTGGCGACCAGATGGGAAGGATACACCTTAGATAATGATGGATTTCTACGATATAAGGTTAGGATGTACATCCTAGGTGATGATGAACTTCGGAAATTAATAATGAAGGAAGCCCACCAAGCCCCATATGCTGCACATCCAGGAATCTAGAAAATGTATGCAGATTTAAAGCAACTATTTTTCTGGACAGGAATGAAAAAGGATATAACAAAGTTTGTGGCCCGATGTTCAGAATTTCAGAAGGTTAAACCTAAAAATCGTCACCCGGCAGGTCTTTTACAACCCCATGATATACCAGAAACTAAGTGGGAAGTTGTTTCGCTAGATTTTTTTGGAGGCTTACCTATGACATCCCAAAGACATGACTGCATTATGGTTGTTGTGGATAAATTAACTAAGAGTGCTCACTTCGTTCCAGTTAACACCACCTTCGAAGCATCAGTTATCACTCAAATTTTCCTAAAAGAAATAATTCACCTTCATGGTGTGCCCAAAAAGATAATATTTGACAAAGATGCACGTTTTACTTCCAGATTTTGGAAAAGCCTACTACAATATATGGGAACACAATTGAACTTCAGTACAACATATCACCCAGAGAGGGATGGGCAAACAGAAAGAGTAAACCAAGTATTAGAGGACATGCTAAGATTGTATGTCATGGATTAACAAAACCAATGGGAGAAATACCTTCTGTTTCTGGGAAAACTAGTGTCTTTTCGAACGACTAGCCCTCTAGGTTTGGCAACTACTCTTGAAACAACAGTTTAAAGCAATTCACGATTTATTCTATGTATAATAGATAAGAGAAAGACAATGGGACCAACCTGGAACTGCTACTTAATCCTTTTGCTTGACCTCTCTCCCCCTTGATAAAGCTTACAACTCCTCCCTGTAGTTATCCCGCTTGGAGAGTACCTGTAGAAACACAGTAAAAAAGAACCGTCAAAGCATCTTGATCTATTATATCATAAGCATTACATAATCAAATATATAATGAACATATAATAGCATTCACATATGATAACATTCACAATTCCACAGTTATATGGAAGAAAACTTGAAGAACATTATTAAATAGAAGGGAGAATTACAACCCGGTTATCTGATCCAGCATCATCCTCCCAGCATCAATCCCTCTTCACCTCATGAAATAACAAGATCACACCAACAATACAATGCTCTTTCCTCAAATACAAACTATCAGCACTTCCTTGCAATTCACAAAATTCCAACCTCTAGATCTTTTAGATGAGGGATCCATTTATAGATGCATGCAAGGGTGTGAGACATCTCTGGGTTTTTTATTAGTGTCATTCCACTTGTTGTAACTGGTTCCACTTGGAGATTTCTTGGATCTCTTACTCATCCCTGGGCGAATTCAGAGAGGCAAGTGTCATAGGACATGTTTCTAGAAGATTCCTTGAGTATCCACTTAGCAAACTGTCTCATACATTTTTCCATCCTCACCCATCACACCCTACAGAAGGCCTAATCAGTATGCATCACACTTGAGAAGTGTACCACTCATTATGCATCGTACCTGGCCAGTGTAGCAGTTAGTATGGTTCAGTTTAGGCCATTTCTGGATGGTTTTTCAGGTGGAACTTTTGGGGAATGATGTAAACAAATGACCATGATATTTTAGGGTATGAAACAACACTTTTAGGGGTTGAAGAGCCCTAGTTTATAGACATATAAGATTGGGGTTGAAGTGCCCAAATATGTCTATAATAGTTTCCCCCTAAATCATGAAGTCGTAAATCTTGATGTCGGGTGAAATGAATTATCATGAGGATTCGAGGTTTCGAACTGGAAGGTGACCTGTATAAGATACAATATAATACATCATCATAATATAATTTTCATGATCTAGCTGAGGCGAGCATTCCCATGCTCAACTTTACAAATTCATTTCATGTACATAGATCATATAGTTGTCTGTAGGTGCAGACTGGTGATTCTTCAGATGTAGAGTCATCATCCTTGGCTCGAATGACCATCTGTGTAGCTTCTTTTTACATTTGATGTCTTTATATCCTTGAATATATCACAACCCGGATGGATGAAACTAGATCCGGGGTCTTCAAACTCGTTCAATCTTTGCCCAATGTACAAGTCGATCCATGTGAAGAGATGTTCTGAAGTCGAACATGGAAAGACATCACCTGATTACCAGCCAATAATGTGAGCTGTTAACAGATGCGAGAGGAATCACCGATAATGATAATGACTGTTAAGTTACTATAGTACAATTCACGTGGTGTGAATATATAATCCGATGTCGAACACCACGCAAAATATTTCAGTCGAAGGCCATTGATGGAAACCTATCGGTGGAAGTGAGAAACTTGCCATTGAGGCATGCAAGCTTCAAAGTACTGAAAGGGGTGTTTCTAAGTCAAATTTTCTGATAATGTGTTGATGTCGACAAGAAGTGACTCGTTGTAGGAGGGCCTTGATGTATCCCACATCTACGACATGAAACGAAGCAAATGATTTTCTGGAGGTAAAGACGATTTGACGACACAAGGTTTAGGAATGGTGGTCATGAAAAATGGAGGTTGAAGGTATTGCAGTGGATAAGGCATAACTGGATTGTGGTTTCTCAACTGAATGACTTCTTTTGAACATGTCGGCGACATTGAGATGGATTGGTAGTGTTAACCCCAAAAGATGGATGGTGTGGAAGACCAATGGTTAGACGACCGATGAATGAAATAACCCAACTTGACTCAATAATGGTGATGGAGTGAAAGTGTCATGTTCAAGAGAGACCTGCTACCATAAATTTCTTCAAGTTTTTTTCCCTGTTTCCCCAGTCATTGTTGACTAGTACCTCTTTATTTTTTGTCAAGCTTGAGGAGGATAACATATGCTTGTTCTATAATTTTCTCTTCGGGTAAACCTTTCGCTATGTTTTAGCGAGTCTAGCGACAGTGAAACTCATTCTTGTCTAGAATGGACAAGTTTGTCACTATTTTTTTAACAAGTTTAATGACAAGGATAGCTCGGTCCTTTTCATGTTTAGAGAGTTTGAAAAGGGAAGAAAAGGAAACTCTGTCTTGTCTAGAATGGACAAGTTTCTCACTGTTGACACCTAATCCTCAGTGATTGGGGGAATTGAATGTGAACAGTCATCAAGAAGATGAACTGAACAATCACATTCATGTATATAATAGATAGCTGGCTAATTGAATAAACGAATCAGTTTTCTGGAGTTACTCTTGGCCTGACATGGTATCAGAGCACAGGTCCCAGGTTCTTTTTTTAACCTTGCTTTGTAACTCCTTTGTCCACTGCCTTCCTTCTGCTCCTCTATCCAACACCTGAAGGAAATGCTTCCTGAAGGTAACGCTTCCTGAAAGAAACGCCTGCCTGACAAGAACGCCTGAAGGTAACATTGTTGATATGAGTGGATATGAATTTCCATTGCTTTCTGGTATTTGAAACGATATTAAAAACGATGATATCGATTTAAAACGCTGTTTGATATATGTATTGAGTGGATATTAAAATGTTGTTTGATATTAAAAAGCTGCAATACTAAAACATTGTTTGATATTAAAGGGCTGTTTGATATTAAAAGGCTGTTTGATATTAAAAGGCTGCAATATTAAAACGCTGTTTGAAATATGTATTGAGCGGATATGTATTGTATTGGTATGAATGGTATATGAATCGACCTCGGCCCATACGTTGCTGCTCTTCCCCACCCTCCATACGTTGCTGCTGAAACATATTACCGCTGCCTCCATATGTTGCTGCTCCTTGCATACGCTTGGTGGCAGTATATATAAGCTGGTGTAAACGCTTCTCCACATGGAATATGGAACGAGTTTGATAAAGAACGCATTGACGATGTTTGATATGGAATGCTGTTTGACAATAGAATGCACTGATAACACAGTTTGATAGTGCAGTTTGAAACTGTTGAATACGTAGTTTTCTGGAGTTGATTGTAATGCTTTGGTAACGCTGTCCTTCATGGTATTCATTACAATGAATATGGAACGCTGTTAATATATATGAAACGTTGTTTTGAAATATGAAGATGTCTCTAACTGCTGTTTGAAGAAATGCACATGGTGAACCGCACATGCTATGAGAATGCCTGTGAAACGCACATGGTGATATAAGCTGATATTTTAAATGCTGATTGATATATGGATAGTGCAGTTTTGATGTGTCACTGTTTTGAAATGCTGATTGATATATGGATAGTGTAGTTTTGATATGTCACTATTTTGAAATGCTGATTGAGATATGGATAGCGCAGTTTGTTTGAAGAAACGCACATGCTATGATATGTCACTGTTATGAGCAGATATGTATTTGAAACACTAAGATATATTTGAAACATTGTCTAACATATAAAGAGATATATTTAAATGGTGATTGAAAAGCTAGTGATTGAAATGCTGTCTGACTGTAAAGAGATATATTTAAATGGTATAGCAGCAAAAGATTCTCATACTTTTAGATGCCAAGGATAGCAGCAGAAAATTTGACTATATAGCAGCAGAAGTTTTTTGCATAAGAGCATTTTTTTTTCCATCAGAAGTATTATTCTATCATCAAAAGTTTTTTTATATTAGCAGAAGTAATATTTTACAGAATTCATTCAATCATCTCTATGATAGGAATAGTTTTCACTGGCAAGGAGAACTATCCTGACTGGTCCCGGATGATACAACACACCCTCATCTTCAATGAGTTGTGGAAAGGAGTGTGTGTCGGAGAAGGAGACAGTGACCTAGAAAATCCTACATCAGACAAAGAGCTCTCCATCTAGGAAAACAAGAACAGCAAAGCGTATGCATTAATCGCAGCATCCGTAAATAAGGAGGTGATTCGCCACATTTCATCATATTCAACTGCCTTTGAAGCTTTACAAAAGCTGAAAGAACTCTATGACTCACATTCTGCACTTGAAGTCGTCCAACTTATGATTAAACTCTTCACTCTTGAACTGCAAAATAATGATCCTCTTGCTCTTGCATCTGAAATAAAGTCTATAATGCATGATATCAAATCCACTAAAGTTGAGCTGGATATCTCTCTTATTGCTTTTCTCAAGGCACTTTATCCTACATACTCCAATTATCTTGAGTCTTTGCAAGCAAATGGAAATCTCAAAGATATAACCTTTGATGCTCTTGTGAAAAAGTTTGTTGAAAGAGAAAAAGCCTTTGGAAAGAAGACAGCCCCTGAATCTTCTGAAGAGACTGTATGCCTGGCTCATAAAGAAAAGTATCCTGCAAAAGATTCTACAAGAGGAAGAGGTGGACGAAGAGGAAGAGGAAGATACTTCAGAGGCAAGGGGGGCAGACATTCTCAAGGAGAAAAGGAAAATTTACATTGTATTCGCTGCAAAAGAAATGGATCACATGATGCCTCTACATGCAAGCTACCATGGGACAAAATTGAGCAGAGAAGAAACCAACAGAAAGGTAAAAACGATGATACAGACAAAGGTAAAAGCACCTGAATCCGTTCACTATGTTGAGGCACAATGTAACATTGGAGTAAATGAAGATTTGTTTAATACTTCACTTGCTTCCTGGAAAAATGATTGGCTACTTGATTCAGGAGCAACCTGTCACATGACTCATAGATTTTTTTTTTTTTAAGATTTCACTAACAATGTTGATGGAGTAGTATACTTTGTAGATCAGTCAAAAATCAAGCCATTAGGGCTTGGCACAATCAGGCTTAAACTGCCTGGTCTCTCAGATTTCTTCTTGATCATGTTCTATATCTCCCACCACTCAAGAGAAACTTGCTATCCTTGGTCCACATCTGCCAGCAAGGTCAGTCCATTCATATGTTTGATGGCAAGCTTGAGGTGAGAAAAGCATATGATCACTCACTTGTCATGAGGGGAATCGAAGAAGAAAGACTTTTCAAACTGCAAGGAACATTTGATCATGCACAACATTTCTCATATATTTCTCATCATGAAGAAGGTACACTTCCATCAAATTTATTAGGGCATGCTAGATTTGGACATTTAAATTATGACAGTCTTCGTTTATTGAAGAAAAATGGTGTTGCTGGTTTGCCTACAATTCCTAGAAAACTTAAGCAATGTGATGCTTGCATTCTAGGAAGGCATAGCAAACAGTCCTTTCATGACTCACATTCAAGAGCACATATGAAGCTTGAACTTATTCATTCAGATTTATGTGGTCCAATGCTTGTTCCTTCTACAAATGGAAATAAATATATCATGACATTTATTGATGACTACACCAGAATGT
>APFE030021797.1:196537-220838 GCA_000404065.3 Pinus taeda
TTCACCAAAGCGCTTGGAAGAGAAAAGCTTGAAAGATTCAGAATGATGCTTGGACTCACCAACATCCCTTCAGATTAAGGGGGGGAATGTTGACACCTAATCCTCAGTGATTGGGAGAATCTGAATGTGAACAGTCATCAAGAAGATGAACTAAGCAGTCACATTCATGTATATAACAAATAACTATCTAATGGAATAAATGAATCAGTTTTTCTGGATTTAATCCTGGCTTGATAACCTAGAAAATTTGGAGAGGAGGACATCATTGTATCATCTCTATACAGAATAGATTCCCAGTTTTAGAATCATTTTGAGTGAAGACAAGGGCCTTATTTCATATGAGTCAATTAAAAATTGTTGGAGACTCTATAGAAAGTAGATAATCCATGCCACATTAGGTTATATGTTTTTCATGTTTAAGAGGGACAAAGAATGGATGGAGGCCTCACATTAGATTAGGAACATAATTAAAATATGGTAATGTGTAGAATTGGAATAAAAATAACGATGATGAAATTATTGAGTGCATACCAGTAAAGGGAGGATATCTCATGGGGAATATTATGTCCCTTGATGTATTATAATTATATTATGGAATTTGATGTAAATTGTGAGGAAGAAAATGATGATTATGTTAAAGTCATTGATCATGAAGATAAGAGTGAAGAATATTTGGAGAATACTCCCACGAGGAAAGTGACATTATTCAATGAGTTTTATGTTTATGCATGTGTAGGTATAATGTCAGGGGGAAGTATACATATTTATTCTATTTATTAAGAAGAAGATAATACTATTATTTAACTCAAAACAAAATTTTATGAATCTAATGAATGAATCTAAGTAGCATTCTTGATATTGTGAATGAAGCAGAAGAACATGAAGTTGAAGAAGAATTTGTAGAAGAATTAGCATATCATAACTACCTTTTCCTATTTTGTCACCTTTGTAAATCCTTCAACCGTATACCAAGTTTTTCTTAAGGTGGGATGCTAGGATATGTAGAAATTTAGGAGTTAGCTAAGATCAACTTGGTCTAACAATCTTTAAGAAAAAGCATGTTTTTTAGTATGCAATTGTAATTATGTAATCTGATGGTCAATATATATTTGGAACACAACGTGAACACTATATGTCATAACTACAAATTCATACTAAAGAAAAATTCTTTACCTAATGACACATGACATAATTGATCTTAACTAACTCCTGGGTGTCTATGTATCCTAACAAAATGGCCATGAAAGAGGATTAGACAAGAGGATGATTAGGTAAAGAATTTGAATTTGAAGTAAAATTATAAGAATAAGAGTTTATAGATGATGGAGAAGTGATTATGGTTACTAAATAAGTAAAGTTGATTGAGGATTTGTTGGGTTTAAAATACAACTAGTCTAGGTTTGTGAGAAATGGGGAATATGATCTATTGTTGTAATAGTTGAAGATGGAGATTGTAAAGTAATGATGAGAGCTGTAAAGTAAGTTAAAAAAGCTAAAGTAGAACTGTCTATAAAGGTTATAGAAGTTAAAAGAAAACATAGGGATTTTTCATAGTAAGTGTATATAGAAATGAAGGCTTTTATATCATGGAGGAGTAAGGGAATGATTCTAAGGGAGTCCATATGATAATCGACATAAATTTATGGAAATACATTATTAACATCAAAAGAGGTTGATAAATTTTCCAAGGATGTAGGAGATAAAATATATGGAGAGATGGAAATTTTGAAGGTTGGTAAGTATGGAAATCCAAGATGTAAAAGATGTGAGAACATGAGAAATTCCTTTGTTTTATTCAAAGTTTTATGTGTTTTTGATCTTGAAAAGGTTGAAAATAGTATTATAGTTGTAGAAGATGATTAAAAAAATAATTTAAATAAAATGTTGAATATGCCTAGAAGTAACAAAATGAAGAAAATGAAAGTGATGATAATTTGGAACTTGAAGTCACTCATATGAAGAAGCTAGAGGATGAAGGCTTTTGTTGACATAAATTCCTTTGAATAAGGTAAACACCATGACTATTAATAGCTCTGAACAATGTCTAAAATCATCTCAATAATAAATTATGATCCCTTGATGATGGACTCACTTTGAAGTTGGAAACGTTGGACTTAATAAAAAACATAAACAGGTTTTTCCAAATCTCTCTCTCTCTCTCTCTCTCTCTCTCTCTCTCTCTCTCTCTCTCTATAGAGTTTAAGTAATTGTACCTGTATAGACTCTCTATTTCACATGATTTTAAATACGTCATAAAAAATTATTGGTAATTTTTTAAAATCCCATTATGACATGTTGAAAGTTTTGGTGTTTATTAGAGCAATAAAGTTGTATGAGATGAAGATATTGATGAAACACATCATGTGGAAATTAAGAAGATTTATAGAAAGGGAAACATAAGTAAAAGAAATGGAGAGGATGGATATGATTATGCCCATGTTACAACCAAATGAAAATGTTAAGGAATGTGATAAAGGCCAACAAAGTGAAGGGAATTGTATATTTTAATGATGGTAACTTGATGGGATGAGAATTTGTTGTTGATGGTTGTAGTAGGGCTGAGGATCCTAAGAAAACTTTGAGAATGTTAGAAACCAAGAAAATACTAAAGGGGTGGGGGTGAATCGGTATTGTGATCATTTTAAAACTTTATTTCACAAATAAATAATAATAAAACACCAATAAACACTTCAAAAACCATTCATATAAACATCACAAGAATCAGTTACACAATAAACACACATAAAACACATAGATTCTTTAATCCTTTCTTCAATTGCTTTCATAAAGACAAGCTTCAACAAGATTTTACAATTTTTTGTAACTTTGAATTGAAGGAAGCTACTACTCCCTAATTTATAAACTATGATTAAAAGGATCTACTAACCCTTATTTATCGGAAACTACTAAAAGGAGATCCAACCCATGATTGTTTACTGGCCACTATTGGATGGAGCTACAACCTCTGATCTACATGCTACCACTTTCCTAACCTCCTTGACTCATATTTCATTCCATTTTTAAACTCAGATCATGAAGACCACTCTTTACATAAAAATAATTATCTCCTCAATCACACACCCTAATCACCAAAACATCACCTTCAACAATATTTGATCATTGATCAATTCACCATACACACCAGAAAAACCAGCAACATAAAAAATGGTATATGCAATATTGGAAATTCACTTTCCACTTATATGGAATTAGGGACGATATTTTTCGTTTTTCTTTTTAGTTTACTTTAGCTCTTTTCGATGCATAAATCATTATTTTTTCTTGTGTAACACTTTTGTCAATTCTTCTAGATGTTCTCTTGAAGTCTTCAATATCTGGTCTCCTATCTCTATGAGAAAACCTGAGTTAAACTTCCAAAAATTACAATTTTGGAAAATATCAGGGCTTAGTTGGACTTTTATCTATAGTTCTAAACTTATCAAACTTCCAAATTTGGAAAAAAATATCTAATTTGTCTCATTCCACAAAAACAATTAGCAACTTGTTCATGAGATTTAGCTAGGATATTAAGGATCTACCCGTTTTTGCTAAACCACCAAATATGGCACAAAATTGCGAAAGTTGTTAACCTCTCCATGCCTGGCCATGCCCTCAACCACATAAGCACCACAAAACCATGTGTTAGAGTAATCCTTAGCCCTTGGAATTTTAATCAATACTATAGATTTGATAAGCGCCTAGTCAGAAAACCTTCACACAAAACCGAGTGTTGGAGTGCCCCATTAGCTCAGGTCTTATTTCCTAGCCATTACTATTGTACCTCCTTTGTTCACTATTGGGGTATTTCCACCAGGGTTATATGTCTTGTGGGGCCATCTTCCAATTAGGTGCACCATTCCTATTGGTATGCTTATGCCACTTGATGCATCAACTTGTCTACTACTGTGTTCTGGTGCCCCGTCAGCCTAGTTCTTAGACTTGAAACCAGGGTATAAACTTGATGGGCACTCCTACCTGTCAAATTATTTTTTTACAATGGATATTTTTTTTAAACCACCCTTCACATGAAATTTTATATTTATTCATGCCCATCATTTAAATTTTATTATTTATATATATTTCATTAATTATCTATAGAGCAATTTTTTGTTGATATAAATTTTCTATTTTATTTTATCCGTTCTACCTTTACCATAAAGAAAAATGAAACCAAGTAAAATCATAGATATATACACATTAAAGAAAAAGCATATTAAATAATGTTCATTACTGCAAAGCCAGCCAACGATTTAGGGAAATTAAGTATAATCATTGTTTACATATTGAATCATGTTTTTTACTATGAAAGTAACCAATGATTTAGGGAAATTATGTATATTCATTGTTTATGTAATTCTAGGGATTTGCAAGCCATTGAATTATTGTGTAAAATTTTTCAATCAACATGCTTAAACCCATTAGTTATGATTTATTTTGAAGAGAATCAATTGACCTCAACTTTCAATGTGATGACTTGGATTGAAAGAAGACTTTATAAATCATAAATAAAATTAAACCAACTTTTACTTTTAAATTGGGATTTGAGACGATTCTAATGTTTCAAGGAATAATAATATATGGGAAAGAAATAAAATTAGACAAGGTATTTGTTTTGAAGAAACTCATCATTGTTTAACAAATAAGGATGAATCTATCCAGATAACATCTCAAGATTTGAAAGGCCCAAACCTAGCCATGTTCAGATTCAATTATGAATTTATGGAATGCATAGGAGATATGGTAACTTCCAATTTGAGACTTCCATTTCCAACCAAGAAATATATTTGTTTTACAAAAAATGGGATTTATCACGAGCATAGTAACACTTACTAAGCTACATAAGAATCTCAAAATCACACAAAAAATTATTAAGTCACTTTTATTATTTTCATTAATTTTTTTTTTTTTTTTCAATATAATTATTCTATCCCTATAGTTTAGTGTTTTATAGAGCATACAAATAGCCCATGCATGAGAACATGAGTTTCAACCTTCAAGCTCCAAATTTTAGGGTTTATGTGCATAGTGTGGGATTGCATGATGTGATTTAGGACGGGGACAAGATTTTTCTAACATGCCCAATGATCCACAATCTACATATTAAGTCTCATATTTTAAGCACAAATTCTTTTATCTCATAGTCTATAAGTACCATGCAATATGTGCTTATATTAAAGGTTCATTTATGCTTAAATTCTTTTATTTTCTCCAGTCCAACTTGAAATTGCTTATATCTAAGATATTGAGTTATAAATATATGTGTAAGAGATATCTCTCTCTATCATGCACACATAAACATATTAATGGAACTTTATCTCTCTCTCTCTCTCTCTCACAAACACACACACATATTTTCCCACAAATATATATGAGTAAATTTTTATTTGACTTGTCAAATTGACGGTTTTAAAAATTAACTAAAGTCAATGACAATGTGTAGATTTTAAATTTGCTAGCATTTGAAAGTTAAAAATGAAAAATATGGGTAAATACATGTTAAATTTAACCACTTCTTGTGGCTTGTTCAGAAATCACTAGGATGACTAGACTTCTAGGGACTAGGATGATGTGTCCCTCTAGAACCTTTGAATTTACAAACAAACCAATAGAAATACCATTAGGGTTATGTCAGCACCATCATGTCTACCACCAATGCAAAGATGGCACATATCACTTTCTGAGTGGTGCCATGTGTCACCTATTTTTGGTCCACCTCGCCAATCGCAAATGCTAAATCTACATGCCACATGTCACATCCCTATTGGTGTTGTACATTTGGCATTATTTGGATGACCAGTGGATTAGTGAAGGCATCTACAAGTGTGTTGGCATTGATTTCAACAGTCATGCTGGGGAGATGCGTTTGGCAGCTAGCATTACCTGACTATCAGCAGGAGCATTTTCGAACTGTTGGTAGGAGTGTTGGCATTGATGTCAACCAGATTAGGTTAGATGCTTGTCACAACAGATGTTTGTAGTGATTACCCAGGAAGAATCTCATGATAGTTGCAGGCTTCATGTGGAAAATCATCACAGTAGCAGTCTTATTCAAGAATCCATCAAATCATGATTACAGTGATGGACTAGCTGGAAGTCCATGGTAGATGCAAGCTTCATGTATAGGATCACATTGGTGTTTGTGAGTTCAGTTGTACGAAGTGTCAAAGAGTAGAGTAATGGTAGAGAATTTGGAGCCATATTATAGGTAGAATATGGGCTTAATGCCTACATTGAACCCTCTCCATTGGAAATTTATTTGGAAGAGATTTCCAACAATATGCACAAGTCCAGAAATGGATTCCTGGTTCAAATGTTATGGCCTATCGATGATCAGAGACTTGAAGTCCTAAGAAGGTTGGAATATCAGAGGTCCAACATATCAGATATTGAAATATCAAAACATAAACATATTGGCATATTGGAGATCAATGGTCAACGTATCTACACATTAGAATGTCGTAGGTCGACATATCGGTGATTGGCTATTGGAGGTCCAGAGATATCGACGATCACAACATCTAAGAATCAACCATATCGACTATCGCAACACCAGAGCATCAGCCATATCGATGATCACATAATGGAGGTTAGGCATACCAATGCATAAAAGCATTAGAACATTAGGCATATCAGTGGTTAGAGAATCAAAACTTCTGAATGTGAGAACCTTTTAAAAGTTTCGACATGGGTAAAGTGTCGATAGTGTTAAAAACCACTAGGAACACCAATAAAGGATTAAAAAAGGATTTCATCATAAAACCAAAAGTGGGCGAGCCATTTTCTCTCTCCTCTAGTAGGACACATGGCCGCATGTGATTGGCTCTAATAAGGACAAGTGGCAGCTGACATCTACATGATGTGGTAGTACGACACGACATGTTGCAGTGATATTCAACCTTATAGGGTAAGCTAATGGGCTAAAACTGGGTTACATGTGTCATCTCTAAGGAGTCGTCATGTGGCAATGATGACTTCATATCAAAATTCGATGATAGGAGGATTGAAGATGTCAAAAATTTATAATAGTTGAAGTGATGAAAAGTTCCGATAAGGGGGCTCCAATATTGGGTTGGCACCACGGTCACAAAGACTCAAAGAACTAAAGGTGTGGGGTTTGGGCTAAGCACCGAGAGTTATGGGCTATAACGGAAGTGGGAATATCACAAATCCAATGTTAAATCTTCGATTTGAAGCATCCGATGAGAGGGGCTCTGATATTTGGCTACCGCATGGTCTAGAAGAACTTAAAGAACCAGAGATAGAGAGTTGTTAACAAAGGGAGAATGTACCTCGATAGGAGTCTAAATTCTCTAGCACCTCAAGGCTAAGTGGCAGGTCATGACCCTCAATCCTATGGTGAGAAATGCAGGAAGGGCTAAGAATAAGGGTCTCGTCATATTGGAGGTTAGCAATAAGCAGATTAGAATACTATAGCAGTGTGAAGATTGCGATATGGAATCACTCCGATAAGGAAGTACAATGTTAAAGGCGTATGGGTCAACAACTGAAAGATTGAATGTGACATCATAGGAATTTTTCTGAATATTACTGACATCTGTCAAAGACCATTGGGTCAAGGGAGTAAGGACCATGATCTTCAGGAAAGAGTGTTGGGTCTGCCTTGAACAAGATATATTTGTTCTCTAATGCACATCTCAGTGAGTTAAGTGGATGAATGGATCAACTACCATAGAACCGATATAGATTCGTGGAGTTGGTTCACGGAGTTAGTTAGACCCATAGAAAACTCTAAGACAAGGCAACGAGGAGAATGATCTAGAGAGAAACCATGTCGAAGTATTGTGAACCATGAATATGCATGGAGAGCCTCAGCAATAGGAGAGTTGTTCACAGTGAGGAATGTGTGTGGTTGGAGTGTGCATGTGGACTGAGAATTTATTCTGAGTATGGAGAAAATAGTCAAGTGACCATTCTCTTGTTTAATACAGTGGTAGAGACTAAGGCAGATGGAACAATAGAATGAAGATCCATGCCGAGGTACACTCATGCAGTGTGAATACAAGATATGAGTGGTAGCATCGATTAGGGGGAAATAGAGGAAAATAACTCAGGAGCTCAAATGAGAAAAGTGGGGGGAAGCAGCATAGGTGCTAGAGAACTAAGAGGAAAATATTTGAGTGTGTGCACTGCTATGTAAGGTTGAGTGAAAGCTAGTCCTACAGAGAAAGGCTGAGAGCACCTATGCATAGGTAAGAGACCCTGAGAGATGTGTTGTTGTGTGTAAGGAAGAAGTTTCTTGTGCATTCTGTGAGTAAGGTAGAATTTTCATGTGTTGTGTGAGTAAGGCCAAAGTCGCCTATGTTGTGTAAGAAAGGTACAAAGTGTCTGTGTTGTGAGAAAGGCCGAAGGTGCTTGTGTAGAGAAAGAAGGCTAAGAGTTGTGTGTGTGCTGTAGAGAGAAAAAGGTCAAGAGATAAGTGACTGTTGAGGAAGAGTATAGAAAAAATATGCGTGGATGGTGATGAGTGAATGTTGTTGAGCAGATCAGTGGGTGGTTGCAAAGTGAGAAGAGTGAACAAAGAATAAAGCTGAGATCAAGTAAAGTGGCTGCCAAATTATAGAGAAGATACAATTCTTATTTGAGTGTGGGTTGGTTCCATCATACAGTAAATTGGTTCTTTCGTCTCTAGTGGGTGCTTTAGAAGTCTTGGGGGTTGGTGCCTCCTGCAAGTTGGCTTGCAAAAATCCAAGGAGCTGGAAGTTGGTGCTTGCGAAAAATTCATGAGTCGGTGCCTCACATGGTGCTTTTGGTAAGATGGATAGGTGTCTACAAAAATATGGAGTTGGTGCTTCTTGCTAATCAGTGCTAGCAAACAATAAAAGGGAGTTAGCGCTTCATGTGAGTGGGTGCCCACAAAACAAATTGATGTAATAGAGTAGGTGCTCTAAAAAAAATTTGATGTAATAGAGTAGGTTCTCTTATTTAGATATATAAGAACAACAAGCTTTGGTAGTTTTTTCCTGAAAGGGTTTCCACATAAAACCTTGTGTCTCATGTGTATGATGCTCATGGTGTATATGCTTGTATGTTGATTTCATGTTGCTACCATGTTACATATTGCTGCTGATTATATGGATGGGTGCCAAGCTTGAATAAGATAAGTAAATAGGCATAAGAAATTTAAAATTAGCCTTCATACTGATTCACCCCTCTAGGTATTATCATTGTTTCCAACAATTGGTATTAGAGCCATGTTCCTTAAGGAATAACTTAATCGCTAGAAGATAGATCAATGGGAAACAATCGATAATTAACCTTGGCTAATAGCATAAGGAGTTCCATTCTTGAATTAATCATACCATGGGTTCGATTATGAAGTCTGGGAGGTTTTAATGTTGTAATATTTACTGGCCTTGATTTTTGACACGTGGTGCTCCATAACACATAGAGAAAAGAATGAGATGAATGTAAAAGCCAAGGAGGTCATCATGAGAGGGCTATCTAAACTAGATGCTGATAAATTTAGGCATTGTGTGTCAACAACAGAAGTGTTGGACATAATGCAATGTCTGTATGGTGGACATAGCCATATGCCTCAGGAAAAGGATGAGGATCCCTAGTGCTCTAGCAATAAATCAGAACATGGAGAAACTACTGCTGATCACACTCATGTTGATGATGAAGATGTCTTAGAGGAGAGACCATATTTCTTAGAAGGTATGTTATTTATTTGTGATAAATGTAAGGAAATAGGTCATTCATTATCTAGATATTCATGTGAATCACTTGAAGATAGAGAGAGACATGAATCTAGTAGTTTTAATAAAAATAGACCCATTTTTATCTCAATATAAAATAAGGGATCCTCTAGAGGATAGGAGAGTACATCCTATGGAGAGAATAGGGGTATCACTGAAAGTGATGAAGGCAGGACAACTCTTAGACCCATGGAAGACTCCATGGACATAGAGATGGATTTATATCTCTTTGGTAACTGAGCTAGCACCTCTAATTGTGAAGAAAATGATCTAAATTAAAGGATATTTTTTAGAAAGGAATTGATCTCTGCTCTAAAGGAGATCAAGGACATATTAGAGGAAAATCTCAAGCAAGAGGAGAAATTGAAAATATATGAGCTTGAGAATGACAAGTTTAGAAGAACAATGGTTGAACTAAATGCTCATCAAGGAGAGGTTAGCTGACTGAATGGGAGGTTAACCAATTAGTTGAGAGAGATGGAAGATTACTGTGAGAGACTACAAAATGAAGTAGTCTCATTGATACATGACTTAGAAAAATCAAATGAAGTGTTGTCTCATTTTCAAAAGCTTAAGGGGAGCAAGAAAGTCTTGGATGAGATGTTTGGAAAGCAAATATTCCCTCTCATCAAGACTAGTATGGGTTTAAAGGAACAACCTAGATATAATAAGGTAAAGGATGAAGGTTCCAACAAAAACAAATAAAGAAAGGTTGTTGGACAATAATAGCAACATGGAATGCAACAACAACAAGAGAAGGAAAGGCATCAGTAGAAGGCTAAGAAGCATAAAAAAGAAGTGAAATTGAAGAGGGCAAGGCAACTACAAGCAAGAGTGCATGATAGAAATGCCAGTTGTCATAGAAGGGACATGAAGGAATAGTAGAGGACCTTTCCTACTCAAGGACAAATCCTACAAAGAAACGTTAACCTCTGTCTTCAAAATCCTTTTCATGGATATTGTTTTTCTTGTAATGAGTTTGGTCATAAATCCATAGACTGTATATGGAACTCAAGGAAACCAAATGTGTTAGGTAGTAGCAACCTAAGAATCCATAAAAAGGCTAGAAAAAGGCATGTTAGCCATGATATAAGTTTTGACAAAATCATTGTAAAAAAGAGTAACTCCTCTACCCCATTCTTTGGCCAAATCAAATGCTAAAATTGTGGAAAATTGGGGCACAAGAGAGCTAGCTGCAGAAATGCGAAGAAATGGAACTCTTCTCAGCATATTCATGTGAATGCAACAAATTGGGATTTGAAGACACAAAAAAATAATGGAGTTCTGAAATAGATATTTGTCTTCAGTGCTCTATGTCAAAATAGAGAGATGAAAGGAGGAGGAAGAAATAATGAGAATGATACTCTTACCTGTGTGATGGACCTTTCTGTAAGGAAGAAAAGCATCAAAAGGATTTGGGTGAAGAAAGGGGAGGTAAGATAGAAGGTTCCTCTACCCATGTGAAACCGAGAAGAAGCCCAAATAGGGGAAAAGAATAAGTTGGAGAGCAATGCTTCTATCAGGACTTCGCCATTGAAGGTCTGGAGGAAGAAGCAGGATGATTTGCTTAGGGGGAGTGAATCCTCTATTTCTCTTCAATAAATGAAGATAAGGGCCTCAAGGGAGGCAAAATAAGTCAAATGCAGCAAGCCAAGGAGAATAAAAAGAAAGGTACATCTGATTGATGAAGGTATGGTTGTGTTTTCTTGTTGATTATTAGAATAAATTGGTTTATTTTGAATGTATCAACATTGAAAAGGAGGAGTTCATCTAGCATGTGGAGTACACAACAATTTATTATGTTGTATAAAGAATATGGGTTGTAGTGGAAGTGTGGAATGACAGGAAGATCACAGTCAAGTCAGGTCCATAGGATCAGCCCCCACACAAAGGTGAGAAAGTTGTTGCAAGAAATAAAAGAGAATTGGATCAGGGGGAGCTTCTTTGATAAGTAGTAGAAGGCTACAATAGGTGACCTTAGAAAGGGAGATTGCTGAGCAAATGAAAGGTTTGAATCTTGGGTGAAATACCCTTATTTCATTTAAGCTGTGGATTTTATTATGAATAGCTGTCTTTTTTTCATGAAACACAATTGGTTCAAGCTTTTCATATCCCTTAACCCTTAATTGGTATTTTTATGTCAATTGGTTGTGTTGGGCTCATGATGAGTGACCTTGTGTGCAAATGGACATTCTTTTTGACAAAATAAATATTAAAGTTTTCCTAGTACAATGCTCCATTTGTATCATTTCCTTTGGTGCAATTAGTATAAGAAGCAGTCCCTATTGTATGAGAATGATCTCAAGGGGAGAAGTGGAGATGCTCAAAAATGTGAACACAGCCTTGGAAGCAACAAAAACAGTGAAGAAGTGTGGGCCCAAATGCATCATCATTAATTGATATTTGCAGCAACAAAAATACCTTGAGAAATTTAATGGGTATCAATCTTTTTGATACAAAAGATGCATTGGTGGAGAGAGCGCTCAGCAAGAAGCCATAAGGTGTCCAAAACTGGAAAGAGAGAGAAGAAGTAGTATATGTTCAGGGGGAGCATATAAAATATGCTTAGTTTTTGGAGTGGAAACCATGCCAGTCCTGGAAGAGATTCATGTGAAGAATAATGCACATCTCAACAACTAGAATCTGGTCTTCATAGCCAAGTGATTGCATGGGGAGAGAAAGGCAGCTTGTAGCCCACTACCATTGATGTCAAAGGGGAGAAAAGTTGTGGAGAATTTGTGATAGCCTATATAGAAGAAAGAAGGCCATTGGTGTCTCGTGAAATGAGATGTGTGGAAGCAGCATGAAGTTTGGCCATCACATGAAGAGAAGGATGGAGTGTTGCCATCAATGCCAAAGGGGGAGATTGTTGGAAAATTGGCATTGTCTGAATGGCCAGTGGCCTAGTGAAGGCATCTGCAAGTGTCTTGGAATTGATGTCAACAATCATGTTGGGGAGATGTGTTGGACAATTGGCATTTCCTAACTATTGACAGGGGCATTTCCTAATTGTTGGCAGGAGGCTTGGCATTGATGTTAACCAAACTAGCTTGGATGCTTGTCACAATAGATATTGGTAGTGATGGCCTAGGAGGAATATAATGAGAGCTGCAGGTTTCATGTAGAAAATTATCACTTTAGTAGGCATATTAGAGAAGCCATCACATGACAATTACAGTGATAGACCAGATAGAAGTCCATGGTAGCTACAGGCTTCATGTAGACGATCACCTTAGTGGTTGTGAGTTCAGCTATCCGAAGATTCAAGGATTAGAATAATGGCAGAGATTTTGGAGCCATCTTAGAGGTAGGATATGGGCTCAAATCCTATAACATACCCCCTCCATTGGAAATTTATTTGGAAGATATTTCCAACGATATAAAGAAGTCTAGAAATGGATTTCTGGTTCAAAATTTATGGCCTGCCGATGATCATGGACTTGAAGTCTTAATAAGGTTAGAATATCGGAGGTCCAACATACTAGATATCAGAAGATCAACACATAAACATATCGACATATCATATATGAGAGGTTAGTGTATCAACGCATTGGAATGTTAGAGATCGGAATATCACCAATCGCATATCGGAGGTCTAGAGATATCGACGATTGCAACATCATAGCATCAGCCATATTGATGATCACATATCAGAGGTTGGGAATACCAGTGCATCACAACATCAGAGCATCAATCATATTAATGGTTGGAGAATTGGAACCTCTAAATGTGAGAACCTTTTAAAAGTTGCAACATGGATAAAGTGCCAATAGTGTTAAAAACCGCTGGGAACACTGATAAAGGATTAACAAAGGATTTCATTACAAAAACAAAGGTGGGTGAGCCCTTTTCTCTCTCATCTAGCAAGACACATGGCCGCATGTAATTGGATCTGATAAGGACACATGGAAACATCTGATTGGCTCTGATAACGATAAGTGGTAGTTGACATCAACATAATATGGCAGTATGACAACACACATGGCATGCATATTCAACCTTATTGGGTAAGCTAATGGGCCAAAAATGTGTGACTCATGTCACTTCTAAGGAGTCGCCATGTGGGAGTTATGACATCATATCAGAATGGAGTGATTAGAGGATTGAAGATGTTAGACCTCTATAACATTTGAAGTGATGGAGATTTCTAATTAGGGGCCTCCGAAATTGGGATGGCACCATGATCGAAAAGACTCAAAGAACTAAAGGCATGGAGCTGGGGTCAAGTACCAAGAGCTATGGGCTATATTAGAAGTGGAAATATCGTGACTCCAAAGTTAAATCCTTGATTTGAAACATCCGATGAGAGGGGATCCAATGTTTGGCTAACGCATGGTCTATAAGAAATTAAAGAACCAAGGGTGGAGAGTTGTTAACAAAGGAGAATGTCCCCTGGAAGGAGTCTAAACACTCTAGCACCTCAAGGCTAATCGGGAGGTAACAACGCTTGGTCCTATGGTCAGAAATGCAGGAACGGATAAGTAGAGGGAGCTCGTCATATCAGGGGTCAGGAATCGATAGATTACAATACTGCACCACTATGAAGATTGCGATATGTAATCTCTCGGATAAGGAAGTACATAGTTAAAGGTGTATGGGTAGGTAACGGAAATATTGAATGTGACAAAATGGGAGCTAGTCTCAGGATTATTGGTGAATGCCAAAGACTGTTGGGTCAAGGAAACAAGGACCACGATATTCGGGAAAGAGTGTTTGGTCTGCCTTGAGGTGAGACAAGCTATCTTTGTGCTCTGATGCATGTCTTAGTGAGTTAAGTGGATGAATGGGTTGGCTACCATAGAACCAATTTTGATTGGTGGAGTTCGTTCATGGAGTCAGATGGATCTAAAAAAATTCTAAGATAAGTCAATGAGGATAATGATCCATAGAGAAGCCATGCTGAAGTACTGTGAAACCATGAATAAGCATGGAGAGCCTTAGTGATAGGATTAATTCTTAGTATGGAGAAAAGATCCAATTGACCATTTTCTTTTTTAATGCAGTGGCAGAGACCAAGATAGCTGCAAAAATAAAATGAAGAGTTATGTCAAGGTACACTCTCACAGTGTCAATATAAGATAGGAGTGGCAACATCGATCAAGGGGCGATAGAGGAACAAAACCCAGGAGCTTAGACAAGAAAAGTGGGGGGAAGCAGCATAGTTGCGAGATATCTAAGTGAAAAATCTCTGTGTGTGTGCACTGTTGTATAAGTTTGAGTGAGAGTTGGTTCTGTAGAGAAAGGTCAAGAGTGCCTATGCAAAGGTAAGAGACCTTGAGAGCTACGCTACTATGTGTAAGGAAGAAGTTTCCTGTGCGCTCTCTATGTAAGGTGGAAGTTTCTTGTGTTGTGTGAGTAAGGTTTAAGTCACTTGTGCTATGTAAGAAATGTAAAAACTTCCCATGCTGTGAGAAAACCCGAAGTTGCCATTCCAGAGAAACAAGTCTGAGAGATGTGTGTGTGCTTTGGAGAGAAAAATGTCGAGAGCTAAGTGACTACTCATGAAGATTATAGAATGTAGTTTCATGCATGGCGATGAGTGAATGTTGTTGAGTAGATTAGTGGACTGTTGTAGAGTGAGAAGAGTGAGTAGAGAACAAAGATGAGATCAGATAGAGTGGTTGACAAGTTACAGAGAAAATATAGTTCCTATTTGAGTGCGGGTTGGTTCCTCCATACAAGAAGTTGGTGCTTCCATCTCTAGTGGCTGCCTGAGAAGGCTTGGGGGTTGGTGCCTCCTACAATTTGGCTTGTGAAATTCCAAGGAGATGCAAGTTGGTGCTTGCAAAAAATCCATGAGTTCGATGCCTCACATGGTGCTTTTGGTAAGCTGGACAAGTGTCTACAAAAAGAGGGGGTTGGTGCTTCCTGCTAGTTTGTGCTAGCAACCAATCAAATGGAGTTGGTGATTCCTGTGAGTGAGTTCTCACAAAATAGCTTGATTTAATAGAGCAGGTACTCTTATTTAGATATATGACAACAAAAAGCTTTGGTGTTTTTTTCCATAAAGGGTTTCCACGTAAAACCTTGTGTCTCATGTGTATGATGCTCATGGTGTATATGCTTGTATGTTTATTTCATGCTGCTACCACGTTACATATTGTTGCTGATTATATGGATGGGTGTCAAGCTTGAATAAGAAAAGTAAATAGGCATAAAAAATTGAAAATTATCCTTAATATCGATTCATCCCCCCTCTCAGTATTATCATTGTTTCCAATAATTGGTTCATGTCATGTTGACATCATCCATTCATCGTGGCTCTGTCACTCTCTTAGAAAATAAAAATGCACCATGTGTCTTGCTTCAATTGGTCCATGTGTCATCATGGGTATGACGGTAAGGGGGTACCAAAATTATGTTTTTCAATGATTTTACATTATGTTTTTAAAGGCTAGGATGGGAATTTTCTAGTACAACATCTCTGCAATAATAAAACATGGAGTACCTGTGGATCCCACCGATGATGAACCACTAGGGTGATGTGCGAGGTAGGCCCAATACTCAATTGAATTGTACCAATCATTACTTTGTACACTACCAATGTTATTTTCATAGTCACCTCGCTGCTGTCATACTTGAGATTTAAAATTGAAGTATCTCACTAATCCTGTCAAGGAGAATTTTTCAAGGTGATATGTTAGGTGGGGTCTCCCTGCTACTGTGGAATTTTCCAATCATTGATATCTCATGCCACATTTCTCATCCACGTGTTCCCACTACGCCTATCCCTGACTCTTTCACTCATAGTCTCCCTTGGAAAATTCTGAGGAAAATCCACGAGGGTGACGTGTCTTTGGAAAGGACCACCATGCTATAAACTTCCACCAATCCATTAATATATTCCTAACCAATTGTCCATGTCACCTCATCCTGTGTCTCTTTCATCCCAAGAATTTTAACATGTGTCCCTTTAGAGACTTCAAGGGATATTACTTGCCAGATTTTTTTTGTTAAGGCTATGTATACTCCATGGGGTCTTTCTGCGCTATCCTCCTGATATTTTTCTTTTTCCATGCGCACTAAAATGGCTACCACATCTGCATACTGACTATGCTGAGGGGCCCTTGGTCTTAACCAAACTTTGAATTTTATCTTTGAGACTTTGACAAGCCATGTTTTTTTTATTGGGGAGGCCTTTTTAATATTTCAATATACCATTGGAAAGATATTTCCAAACTCTATCCATCTGAGCATTTTCCAAGTCTATGCTTAAAAGTATCAACTTAACCAGTTTTTTTGCAACCACTTGAGTCATGACACTCCTTTGTCATAAACGCCAACATATTTTCCACTTTATCCCTATTTGGCATTGATGGAAACACTGAAAACATAATCATAAAAGCAAAGTGTAATTATCTTACTTCTCCCCTCTTGACATCAATGGAAAAGAAAATAATATGCTCCCCTACAACTAATCTCCCCATGTGTTACTGATCCTATGGACCTGGAAACTTCCTTTTGATATGTTTAGTGCTTTCTAGTTGACATTCTTCCTCTTGAGGAAGATATAGTGGAGGGAGGGTGAGAGGACCTACTCCTAGTATTTTCCCTAAGTACTCAATTTGATCTCTTAGAGAGGTTTGGTGAATTATATCATCTAGCTTATATTTTTTAGATACATACTCCAACTACAATTTGATTTGTAACTTTTTCTCTTAGAAAATGGTACTTGATTGGAATATGCTTTGTCTTGGAGTGAAAAAAAAGATTCTTTGACATGCTAATTTCACTTGTATTATTATAGGTGATTGGTATAAGTTGATCATATATCACTTGCACATCTTGTAAATTCTACTTCATCCATGATAGCTAAGTGAAAAAAGAAGCTACTGTTATATATTCAGTTTCAATGGTAGAGAGAAGAAATGAAGCTTGCTCCTTGCTCAACCATGAAACAAGACATTCACCAAGAAAGAATACACCACCACTAGCCCTTTTTTTGTCATCTACATCACCTGCTCAATCAACATCAATAAAAATAGTTAGTGAAAAATATTTACCTTTGAGGTACTTGATTCCATAGTACATTGAGGCTTTTAGATAAATGAGAATCCTCTTTTCTGCTAGTAGATGATTCTATCTAAGGGATGCCTAAAAAATTCCAATAATACTAATTTCTTGCATTATTACTTTTCCATTGTTCTATGTTGTTACAATAACTTTATCCTAATTCCTAACTTCAATTAGCAATCAATTTAATATTCTAGTAGTCAATAGAAATTGTAGATAGAACATTACATGCAATATACAATAAGACATAATAAATAGCAATGAGAAGAGACAGAAGAATTGGTCAAAGACCAGGGGAAAAATCCATAAGGGGGAAAACCATTTCAAATTATTTTTCTAAATATATTGTCATAAAATGTTCTACAGAGAGTACAATGATCCAACCCAATAATGATTCAAAGTCAACCTTTTATTATCCAAATAGAAAAACCAATATCCAACCAATAATGAGCCTCAAAAAGCCAATTCTAATCAACTATAAAAGTATGCAATTATTTCTACGTCAACAATAGTCAAATGAGACCTAACCAGTCCACAAATTCAATGGTTAACACCTCCAATGAATAGAGTCAGTGAAATGGAATCAAATTCGACCTCTTTTGTTGGTGAGATAGAGGTCAAAACAATCCCATTCAGAGTGGCCAAACCTAGTCAATATAGAGAGAGTCCTTGCGGTCAAAGTTTATAGTCAAGGTTGCAATAAACATAGTTCTAAGTGCCTAGATCTCCTCGAATTTTGTGCAAATTAATGCGGCATTCTCAAACTAGTCAGAAACAAAAGTCAAACGAACTTTTTCCGAGATGGTCAATGATGGTCAAAGTATCCCAAATAGAAAGTTAAACTTGGTCAACATAAATAGACTCCTTATCCTTCACATGTGTGAGGTTAGCTTGCAATTCTTTAAATATGTATGAGCCAATGAGAATAGGAGAGATGAGAATGATGTGTTGTTAATGATGCCAAATGAGGTGTACCTTAACTTGTATTTATATGCGATGGAGGGGTGCCAATTTTTATTTTAGGCCGACTTGGACAATTGTGCCGTTATGCATTTTTTCATCAAAAATATATATTTCCTTAACTAAATTGAGTTCTTCCAAAGGAAATTTTGGGTCTCTCCGGATGAGGAATTTATCGTTGAGCTACCCAATTAACATTTCCTCTTAGATACGGAGAAATTTTCGATCGAAAAATATGTCCCATCACAAATGTCTCAGCATCATCAAGTCAAATCTCATCTCTACCCATCTATGCCCATATATTCTCATTTATGCTCATATGTCCTGATCTGTTGAACACTCTCAAATATAAAAGAAGAATAATTTGACATCATAGGGGAGTTGAAGCTACAACCCTCTATCCAATGACAATATTCGAGATCCATATACTAGGCAAGGATCACATCTATCTTGTTGTTAGATCAACAAGTGAGACCAAACTTGCAATAGGAGGTAATTATCACATCCATCATATTGTCTAGTCAACATGCGAGACCAAAAATTCCATATAAGGTAGTGATCACATCCATCCCAATGTTTGTTGATCTTCCCATGTTGACCCTAAAGAGTCAAATGGTAGAACACATGTATCCTCTATACTTAAGGGAGATGCCACTTGATATGAAAGGATCACACCATCTCAAATCATCTCATCCCATTAGCCAGATGGGGAAGTAATCCCAACATGCCCTTCTTGTGGGTAGGATGCATACTAGATTACCATGTCAATCATGATAAGGGGAGATAACCAACTTGTCAAAAATGACAAGGATCACACACACCCTGTGGTGAAAATAGGTGAGATACTACTTACCTAAGAGGGTAAGGATCACAACCATCCTATTGTACAGAGATCTCTCAACCCAGTAGCCCTTAGGCTCAATTCCTTTCCTTATGAGCTCAAACAGGGGGAATAACATTGCTCAGTGTTCTCGATTAGTCGGGACCCTTACCTGGGAATATCACATCCATTAGTACAATTTTCTCTTTGAAGAATAAGAACTTCCCTTTTGACAAAGCCTTGGTGAGTATATTATCTATATTCTTGTTTGTCGATATGTGATAGAGTCTTACAAATCCTCTCTATACCATGTCTCAAATGTAGTGGTACTTGATCTCAATATGGTTATACTTGTCATGAAATGTAGTATTCTCTGCCAATCAAATCCCACTATTGTTGTCACAATATATGAATATAGTATCCAGGCCCTACTCAAATAAATCCCCATAGAGCTTCTCAACCAAGCTACCGCATAGATATCCATGCTCGCGACAATATATTCTACCTCTTCCATGGTTAAAGCTATGGGCCTTTATTTCCTACTCATCCAAGATATCATAGTAGACCCCAAGATAAAGAAACACCATGAAGTGATCTTCCTATTAATAATGTTTCGAACCCAATCAAAATTAGTGTATCCATGTAGCGTACATCCATAGTAGTGTATCTCAAACTGAGATTGATTGTCCCATGCAAGTATCTCAAAATGTGTTTGGGAGCAACCAAATGCGCATGGAGGGTGTCGGTCATGAATTGAATCAAGGTGTTCACTACAAATCATGTGTTCAGATGGGTTCTCAAAAGGAGCATCAATGCACCAATCAGTTGTTGATACTTAGAAGGATTAGATAGGTTAGCTCCAGCAACATCTCTGCATAACTTCTTGCGATTCATCTCCATTGGGGTGGACAAGGATTTAAATTCTATTATTCCAAATATTTCCAATAACTTCATGACATATTTTCCTTGAGAAAGGAAAATCTCTCCAGGTGTCTTCCAAACATATAATTGCAAGAAATAATGCATCATACCAAGATCCTTCATCTGAAACTCAGAGGGAAACTCCCTCTTACACCAAAGCATGGGGGGCTCACTACCTATCAATAATAGATCATAAAAATATAAAACCAAAATGAAAGACATACCTTGGACCACCTTGAAGTAGAGGTTAAGGTTTGCAATGATTCTCATGAATCCAAGCTTCACTAGGTGACTATCAATATTGGCATACTAGGCTCTGGGGGCTTTCCCTTGTCCTGCTGAAAATTAGTATGTCGTCCAGGTATGCTATCACAAATTTTCCAATGTATTCTTTCAGCATCTGATTCATTAACCACATAAATGTACTGGATGCATTGCTCAACCCAAATGGCATGACCAGCCATTCATACAGTCCCTCATTCATCTTAAAGATTGTCTTCCACTCGTCCCCCTCTCGTATCCGGATCTGATGATACCCGCTCTTCAAGTCTATCTTAGAAAAATATGTTGCCCTGCTTAAACAATCCATCATGTCATCCATCTGTGGTAGTGGAAACCTATACTGGATGGTGATTTTGTTAATGGTCCTCAAGTCTGTGCACATTCGCCACTCTCCTCCTTTCTTGAGAGCAAGAACTGTTGGAACTGCACAAGGGCTCAGACTCTCCCTAATCAATCCTTTGTCTAGCAGTTCCTGCACCTGCTTCCTAATCTCTTCATTTTCCTTAAGGCTCATTCGGTATGCTGCCTTGTTCGGAAAACTGGCTTTGGGTATGAAGTCAATATGGTGACTTATGCTTCTTTTGGGGGGGGAATTTGTCCGCCAATTCATCCACCATTATGTCTATAAATTCCTGTAACATCTGCTCAATTTCTAGGGGTAAATCTGATGCCTCTGTGTGCAACAACACTGTTTTTGCTCTTTTTATGACTGCATAACCCATCTCGCTATCCTCAACTTGCTTCAGAAATTGTTTTCCACCAATCAACAATGCTTTTGGCTCACTTTTCCCTACTGTCTCTTCTTCTTTGATGGCTACAAGCATATGCTTGATTCCATCCTTGACAAACTTTAACAGTTCGTCAATCCATCATGCACCACCTTTCCGTCATACTGCCATGGGCTTCCCAGGAGTGTGTGACATACATCCATTGGCATGATGTCACAAATTACTTTATCCTTATGTCTGCCTATTTGAAACTACACCTCACACCATTCATCCACCAGCAACTGATGGCCTTTTTGCATCCATGAAACTTTGTAAGGGGTGGTATGTTTCAATCACTTCAATTCTAACTTTTCCACCATCTTTATGGACACTAAGTTATCTAATACTACCACTATCAAGAATTAACTTACAACACTTACCATGTGACTTACAAACTATTCTTAACAGATCCTTCCAATGCATTTGTTCGGTGACTTCCTTGGCTGGTTTTAACAACACCTTGTTCAGCAGTAGGGCTTCCCCTGTTTCTGGAGCATTCTCTACTTCTTGGGGAGGTGCCTCTGCTTCTTCTGGTTGTGCAACATATGCACCCCTCTGCCCAGCTTGGTCTACCTTAGGACACTCAAATGATCTGTGTCCCCATTTATGACACCTGTAACATTGATAACCAGCCCCTCTACCTCGACCATTTCCCCTGCCTCGCTGATATGGCCTACCACCTCTCGCACTATTACCTTTGTCTGTTGATCTGAAAGCTCTGGAACTATTGCCTTCCTCATTACTACTAGTAGTCCACCCTCTGCCATAGGATTGGCCTTTTCCCCTGCCAGCTTCTCGTCCTCTCCGGGCATTCTACCTTTTAGTAATTTCCTCTTCAGCTTTCATCGCACTCTGATATGCTTCTTCAATATTCTTTGGAGACAGAATACTAATTTCATCTAAAATTTCTACTCTTAAACCATTTACGTATCTGGATTTCTTTTTCATGGTATCCTCTGTATAACCAGCCCTTAGGTTCACTCAATAAAACTGCTCAGTGTACTCCCTCATTTTCATTCCTTTATATTTCAGATTCTGCACATGCCTATGTAGTGCAATCTGATAATCTTTCAGTAGAAATATGCCCTTCAACTTGGCCACCATCCTTGACCAGATTTTGATCGGCAACTTGTTCAATATCCTTCTCTCTGTTTGGACACTGTCCCACCACAGGGCTACATGTCCCTTCAACTTCGTCGCAACAAACTTAACTTTGCGGTCCTCACTGACTTCCTCACACTCAAAATACTTATCCATCTCGCTGATCCAATCCAATAGAACCTCTGTGATAGGTTGTCGTCATAGTTTGGGAGTTCTTGTTTGGGTTTACTCCTTGTCACTAAAACAGATCTCAATAGTCTCACTTCTGGGGTCTTCCCATCCAGTCCATCCGTCATCGCTTCAGCTTCCACTTCGCTGTCATCGCCTACCTCTGGGTCTCTTCTTCTACCTGCCTCTACTACCTCCAAACGGGCAGTAAGAATCCTGATCTCCTCTCTCAGTCCTTCCTCTGCTATCCTTCGAGCACCTCTGCCACAACATCACCTTCCTACCTCCATTTCTCTAACTGAGCTTAAAATAAAAAATCTGCTCTGATACCACTATGATGGAACCCAACCCACACTCCAAAGTAACCCTTGATATTAACCTGTCCGATGCTAATGATATTCGTGGATTCAGTTGTTGATTTGGCGTTTGATTATAGATATGAATGATGGATATTTGTATTGGTAGTTGCAATCATTTAATGTGGCTCATAAATATGAACCTACCCTATACTCTAGCCTCGATCCTTGTTTTCCCGCTTAGTCTTTTACACAAAACCTTTGGGCCTTCCGGTCATTGTTTGGTATTTGCGCTGTTATGGGAGATCTGCAAGGGTTTCTGTTGAAATGCTCTGTCTTGTCCCGATTCTTATGAAAAACTTTGTTTCGGTCTTAGCTGCGAATGTATAATGGTTTCTTGGACTTACCTGTGCTATTAGCAACGAATTTCCTTGCTGCATGAAATTGCCTTGACTTTGGAGATTGGTTCACTCGTATTCTTATGCATAGTGAGTTATTTTTTTTTATGTTGTTACTTGGAATCGATGTCTGGTCTCTCAAGCCACCAATTGTTCTTTCCTACTGTTAACAATGTTCCTTGTTACTGTTATAGTGCTAAAGTCATTTTAAATGACGGTTCTTATGTGCACAAGTTTCGGCGCAATGACTCACTCGACTATAGCTTCAGGTAATTTTTCCCTCCTTGTTTTATCTCTGCCCTCTTCTAGTTTAGAAGCTAACCAACTCCCGCTCCTCTTGTCTCAGGATTCTTTTCTTTTCTGTGGCTCTATTTCATGAGTTTCTTTGTCTTGTCGTGCTCCCAGGTAAGTTATACTCTCCCCTTGCTTTTATTGTATCACTGTTCAGTCACTAGTATGTAAGGTATGTTAACCTTGGCTCGTTCTAGCTTCACAAGGCAAGGGTTAGACCTTGGGCGCAAAGGATTTCCATGATTTCAGTTTCCAAACCCTACAACTCTCTACTGGTAGGCTCTGTCTTCCATAGTTTGTCAACTTGTAGTTAGGGTTTTTGGTTCTATGGTGACTGCTCCACGTTGTTTAGTTGTTGTATATGATTTGGGTCATTTTCACGACCTAGGCCTACTTCTGGTTTCAAATTCTAGTTTATATTTCATTCTAGTCTAGCTGTCTAGTTTAGGCTCGAGGGTTTTCTTGATATCAAACCCTTGAATAGGGTTTGTTCGGTCTAGTAGACACTGTATATTCCATTTGTTTGGATAATGTAATGTTGAACTTGTATTTAACAACACCTCTA
>APFE030021797.1:221591-239339 GCA_000404065.3 Pinus taeda
ATATATATTCTATCTGTCTCTTCTTGTTAAAAAAAAAAGTGTGACAGTTCGTCTAGAATTACCTCTATCTTGGTTTGTTTCACCGGTGCCTGGATTTTGCATTCTTCATTCAATTGTTTCACTGTATGACTTTCTCCTAGTCGTGAGTTTTATTCACGTACCTATCCGTTCTGGTCATGGAAATTACATGCATGTTACAATATTCGGCTTTTTATTAAGAGAGGAAAAAAAACGACCTATAGTTGTAGGCCTGCACTCTGCTTGTTATTTCTGAATTCAATTAGTCAATAGATACAAACACAATTGCGCAACATGTAGACAATGATACATATGAATGATAGAGAAATTTGCATTCTGTCTCTTTTATTACTTGTATCTACAAAATGTTGAACCTTTTTCATGTTTTTCATTGTTACATTTATATGCTTTGTTTATAGTTAATGAAACTGTGTAGTTACTTTCAGTTGTAGACAGTATGGTTACATAACTACTAAGTATTCGATTCTATTTACATGACAAGATTTTTACATTTAGACACATTTGTATTTTTCTCTTAGAATGACAGGACAATTATTAATCCACTATTTATTAAGGTCAGACAAGTAAATAACCCTAACCAACCAACTACTTTTGACTAATACAGAGATTAAGACAAAAAAATGAAATCCTACCTTCTACTCTGACAAACTAAACATATAAGACAAACAAAATGTTAACTCAACTTTCCAACCTGGCAAAGACCAACACCCAATCATGGTGCCTTTGCTGGATGCACTTGCATCATATAAATTTCTCTGGAAAGTTCCAATTTATCAAGCTAAGAATGGGAGAATATGTATTGAATAGTCCAATTCTTTCCACTCCTAAATGGGTGGTGTTAATGTTGTACTAGGAGTCTAATGGTTGCAATATTTGGGGATGATAGTGTTTAATTTTCAAGAAATTTTCTTGAAATGTTTTTGGGAAGGCATTGTCACTGCTACAACACCCTCGAAAAATTTCGCTACATTCGAATTGTGGAGCCTGTTATCATCATCGTATCTAATGTGTCTCCTTGATCATAAAATGTCCTCTTGCTATTAGATGTGTTTCAAGTGTTCTTTAGTGGTCTCGAGCATTGTCACATTGATTAGGTCATATTTAGGTGCATTTCATGGTTGTAACATCTTTTTTGTTGTAAAATGACACTTTTGATTTGCAATCACACACACTTCACTCATTGTACTTTGGAAATGCATGAAAATTGGAGTTTTTATGTCTAATTATCATTGTTCAATATTTGCAAAGTTTTCTCAATTTGTTGATATGTTTCGCACATGGTTTTATGTCAAAAACTCATCATGTTTTCCCCTTTTCCTATATCCTAGACTTAGACAAATCTTTGGTTTCAAAGCAAACCCATTGAGGCTGAGACTGCATGAACACAGTATGAAGCCTTTACTAGGGATCCTTCATTGTTTGGAAGTGTGCGATGTTCCCTTCAAGAGCACAAATACCACTCCTTAATCCATCTTACCCTTTCCTTGTTCTAAACTGCACCCTTCAAAAACTAAGCCTTCCTTTTTTCGCACTCCTTCGACCTTAAGGAACATGTCCTCCTTGAGATAACTCCTTCAAATTGAAGGAATACAATCTCTTTGACCACATGAGCACACTATAAAGGAACGAAGCTTCCTCCTTCATCCTTTGGACTTGCGCCATGCACCCCCCTTAGCCTCTTAAGCACATGAGTTCACCTCAAAGGCATAAAGCCACACCCTTCAACCTTCAGGAGTGCACTTTGCACCCTCCATCTCTCCCTTGAGCACACAACACACTTGGGAAGTTTGAAGTATTCCCCTTCATCCTTCAGACTTATCCCATGTTCCCTACCTTGATTTCCTCCCTACCTTGAGCACATAAGTGCATGTTGAATCCCTAAAGCCTCCTCTTCTAAAGCCTTCAACCTTTCAAAGTACGCTTATGTTCCCATATGCTCCATTTTTGACCTTTGAGCACACCGAAAAGGAATGAATAAAAAATTTGCATTAAAATGGTAGAATATGATATTTTCAGGCTGATAGTTGCTTCTCACGAGTGATTGCAGATACAGGTATTCTAGGAACAACATGGCAAGCATGCGTGAGGAAGATCAAGGAAAGGGAACAAACAAAGGAAGCATGGAATGAATGAAGAACACACTTGAATATTTATGATCAAAGCACCCCAAACACTCCAGTTGATCAAAGAGCCTTTGGAGGGTAGAGACATCAACAATCAAAGCTTCTTCAAGAATGAAGGTATAAGTGGCATTCATGTCACCACTAGAAAACGTCCACGTCATCAGTCATTATTATTCCTAGTCATCAAATAGGGTGACATGTCACATTCTCATCACATGATGATGTGGAAGTCATGATGTATTGTCGTAATCATTTTAAAGAAAAATAAGTAGAAGAACAAGAGTCATGTATGAACTAAAGAGTCATGGAATTCCAAAGGACATGTAATACCAAAAGTCATATGTAATTCCAAAATTTATTTGAAATTCCAAAGGTTATATAAATCCAAATGTCACTACAAGTTCGAAAGTCAAGAGTCATGAAGGTCATGCCTCAAGTTATAAATAGATCCTCATTTCTCATGTAAGGTACTTTTAACCTTGACCTCTCCCACAAGGCATTAGAGAGACAAAGTTAGTACCTTTCGGGAGAATGTAGTGGCTCTAATGCTCCACTATTGGAGCTAGTGGGGTTCATTGCATTTATGTATCTTGGGACTTTTTCTTAATATTTGAAGCCTTCTGTCCAATACATTTTCACACATGGATTGTGGATGTTTATAATCCTATTCTTTGAATGTTTATGATTTATTTTTTCTTTCACATGTATTGAAGAATTGAATTATTTCTGTAAGTTCACTGCTTAACTTATTGGAAATGTATTGTAATGGTTGTAACGATTGTCACATCTATGTGAACTATTTATCTTAATGTCAAATGAGTCTTTCTCATCTCTGTGTGTCTCTATTAGAGTAGTAATATTACTTCTCTCGTAGAGGCTCACTTTATATCTTCTATTGTGGTAAAAGAATAGTGATACATCTACAATCAAACATTCACAAGGAACACTCAATGGTTCATTCAAAAGCATAAGTGTGATTCTCTCTTGTGCTAATAGCTAAATCCAAGGCATATCTTTAAGAAAATGAAAGCTGGGTTGTATTCCAGATGGGGATCCTACTCTAAATGGTTTGACATCTAATTGGGACTTCACATCAAGGAGGACCCCTTGGTTTATGAATTTCCAGAAATGTCAACAGTTGACACTAGAAGGAGGGCCATATCTGAAGTTGTGCCTATTGAGTCTGTTTGAATTGCTTATCTTAAATGGATTTTTCCCAAATCATAATCCCAGATTTGTTTCCTAACATATGTCCTCCTGGTAAACTTTCAATCTCCGTAGAACTTGTTCATTCCTTGTCACAATTCAAGTTTGATGGTGAGCGTGGTACATTTATATCCAAGCACATAGATTATTTTCTTGGGTTTTGTAAATATGTTGAAGTCAATGATGAAGATGTTATGTTTATTTTGTTCACCTTCACTCTTGAAGGTCATGTTAATCAATGGTGTCATACCTTACCATCCACATCCATTCATTATTTTCATCAATTTCTTAAGGAGCTTCATCAAGCATTTGAGTGGTATGATTACCAAGATGATTATAAAACAATCAATCAACTTAGAATGGATCATGATGAACCAATTGAGCATTTTGCTAATATATTACTTCACCTATGAATAATATAAAATGGATAATTAGTTACTAAAAAAAAGAATAAATTTTACATATAAACGACCATTTTTTAGTCGGTGACCAATAGTAGCTCATTTACAATATCTTATAACATGACCAACTTTTAGCCGTTTTTAGCTTAGATATTAATTGATTGTCTCAATTTTATCATCTAGTAGTATATTTAGTCATAGATTTTGTCATTAATTTAGTCATTGATTTAATTATTAATTGTCAAAATTAATGACCAAATATCGAACAAAATATTTTACTATATGATCACCCTAGAAAACCAATTAATGACCAAAGAAATATGACCAAAATGTTGGTCTTGTTATAATATATTGTAAAATGGCTACCAATAGTCATATATATGCAAAATTTAGTCATCACTTGAAACCAATTATTGACCAAAGAAATATGAATAAATTTTGGCCATGCTATAAGATACTATAAATTAGCTACTAATAGCCGTATATATGCAAAATTTAGTCATCATTTGTAATCACAAATTTATCATTTGTAGTAGTCATTTATCTTTTCTTGGTATTTTCATATTCATTATATAAATAACTAATTTATTAGTTTATATTCATTTCATTTACTTTCATTACTACTCATTATGAATGACTAATTTAGTTGTATGCTATTTTTACTTGTGTTCATCATTAATCAATATAAACTGCTAATTTAGTAGTTTTAAATTGATTTTATGTGTTTGTTATTAATCAACATAAATTAATTAGTATTATTTTGTGACTAAATTAAAAATATGTCATACAATGTGTATGCACATCTTATACGAAAATGTAAAGTTACATATGTTAATTACAATACTTAAAAATATTAAGTGCAACTATAAATAACTTCAACCACAAAAAAATATATTATATGAAATGTCAAGTATTAGAATATGAGTTTTGAACCTAATATTTGTTGGACTACAATTTACACATGAAATATTGTTTCATCAATTCAAAATAGTATCATTTTGTTGCCAAGGCATTGTAGGTGATTCACCAACTCTAAAGACTTGACCATTTGTCTCTATGTTCATGTCTAATGTGGGATATTGGATCTAAGGGTATCACTAGATTGATTCTCTTCTCTCTATCTTTTGGCATTTGTCACTCCAATGTTATTGTTCTCCTCTTTCTTCAATTATTGCTTCTTACCATCAATACTGAGTTCTTTTTTCTGAAAACAAAAGAAGATACAATGTAGAGTATAAGACATGAAAGTTGATGGACACTAGAATATAAACTAAAGTAGACTATAAAGTATTTATAGGACATCTATCTCAACATCAACAATGTCCAAGCAATTTTGCCCATAAAAGTAACAAACTCAAACAAATTTTCTTCTGTGGGATGATAATGGCTGCTATGTGGCCAAAAGACCTATACATGGAAAATTTTAAGGATGAAAGTTTTTCTTAAAGTTTAGAACCTTGGTGAATCCTAGTAGTCCCCAAATTCAAAATTATAAAATGTTTGTTGATATCTTTGTAAAAAAATGCAAATTTCTAATATTTTTATATATATTGGTTTTTATAAATTTGACTATTTTTAAGGTAAAATAATTTTATACTATAAAATTTGGGCGAATCATTTTTAGAAAAAAATGGAAATTGGTGAATCTTTTTTTGGAAAAACCATGGAAAATTAGCTCAGTTGTGAATATTAGCCCCTAAAATTTTCCATGGACCTGTATAAACAAAGCAAATAAAATGTTACCATGGAAAATAACACCTTATTAACTTAGTATTCAACCTTTAGGAAAATCTTGGGCACAATCATGTCAACTAAGTTACATGCTAAAAATCACAGGCTGCAGATAACTTGTGAAAACAAATAATGTGAGGTGTGATGTATAATCCTTATAGATTTATTCTCAACAACATTTTATTCTGTATATCATTAACGTGGTCAAGTATATAAACAACCTGTGCTCAAATAAGAACATGAAAATAAAATTTTCTAATAGCCATGGAAATATTTCAACATAAAATAATTAAAAGGATTTCAATCAATTAAGTGTGATACTAATTTCATCTTCAAGATTTGATTGTTATTTAAATGGACATGACACCAAGTATTTTCAATTTCATAGTTAAAAGGAAAAACAAAATCAAAAGAAACATCAATAATACAATCAAACAATAAAGAGAGAATATCATGGAATATACATTGCAATTATAAAAAAATTGTTTACCTATCGACCAATGTCTTGTCTTGAATTCCTAAAACATTTTCTTGCCCAAAATAACCATGAGGTGAAATAATTTCAACATTAAAAACCATAGAAATCCCTACTAGAAACTCAAACATGTTTTCTTTAGTTGGGAGATAGTGGCCACCATGTGGCTGGATGACCTGTATAAACAAAGCAAATAAAACGTCACCATAGAAAAGAACACCTTAGAAAATTAGTATTCAACCTTCAGGAAAAATATTAGGCATAATCATGCAAACTAAGTTACATGTTAAAATCTCAAGTTGAAGATAACTTGTAGAAATCAAAATAATCTCAAACGTTAAAATTATCCTCCAAATAAAAATTATCAGAGAAGGGGGTTTCTCTGATGTGGCCATTTACTATATTGAGTATTTTCGATGTATCCCACAGTGTTGAATGGCCCTGCAAAGTACTAGAAAAACTTATTCTTTGCTTAAGTGTGTGAAGGGGGATGGGATTTATTTCTAGCTTTACTATCCATAAAAATAATTTCGTTCTTTTTTAAAAAAAGGCCCCAAAAGCTCAGGTAATTTTTTCCTCCAAGGAATAAAATTGAATTACCAGATTAAAAATAGATAATTGTGCATATAATTCCTATCACAAAATCTAAGAATTGTGACCACACAAACATAAATACAAATACGAAAACAACAAATTCAGAGGTTCATTAGACTACGAAAACAACAAATTCAGAGGTTCATTAGACTACAAAAACAAAGGCTATGAGATTGAATAACTGGGGACCATGACTTGATATGGACCAAGTATTCCATATTCAGACATTAGTTGTTCTATTAACATCTTTTTATATATGTGACATTAAATATTTTGTTTTATCTAAAATAATTATTTTTATAAAACCTATTTCACCTATCCAAATTACCAGACAAACAACCCAATAGGAGATGGATATAGAAATCTAATGAGGATAAGCCAAAGCATTAATTTGTGATTAAATCACATTTATTTTGTAACAAACAATTGCTTCAATTGTTACAATATATAATGCCTGTTAAAGAATCATATAATTGCCACCATTCAAACATAAATTAAGATCAAAAACAAAAAAAGGTATGGACAAGTTTGAAATATTAATACACCAAGTCTTCACTATCCCAAAGGAAATAAGATAGCCTATTATGAAGTCATAGTCTACCTGCTAGACATTTTGGAGGTTTTTCTAGTCTACTTTCCAGTCTCATTTGCCTAGAATTTGGTAGGGATTTGTTGGAACACTACTTTGAGTTGTGAATTATCCACAATTCCAAGTGCTCGAGGGTTTTTCACAGTGTCAAATCCATATATGTAGTCAAAAACTCAGTTTAAACAACATAATTGACCAACAAATGTTTCACCAGATTCTACTGAGAAACTCCAAAACATCTAATAGACAACACCTATTACACATGGGGTCTTTAAAATATTTTGAATAATCTGGTCATAAAAGCAACAATTGACCAATCCAATCAAGAAAAGTATAGATAAAAGACTCTCCTTCCCATAATCAACCAAAATTCTCTCTCTTTTTCAAAATGATCTTGCTAGACGTCTCCGGCGTCTACCTTTCGTGGGAGGCTCAACAATGGACATTCTCGCTGAAAATGACCTTTTGACAAAAGGATGATCCAGGGGCTCGGATGTTCATGGTCAATATGAAATATTATTTTTAAAGAACATTGTATAAATTCCTTGACATATTTAGATAGTGCATAAGTTATAGGTGGTAGATCCCCATTTCCAACTTTCCATAAGGCATGTTATTGTAGGATCAACACAGTCATCATTTTCAACTTGTCAATTCCTAAACTAGATATCTAATCCAAATTCAAGGAGGTACAAATGAATACATATGTCATCTGCACTAACCTGGACTAAAGAATTTGTACATATTTCCAGCATTTTCATATTATGGGTGGGCATGATGTCATAGTTGTCCGCATCAAGGATTGAATTTCTATTGGAACAATTTTCATGCATTAATAAATTCAAAAGGTGGAAAAAAAATAAGGTTTCAAGGGAAGGAATTTCACAATAATTAAGCTGAAATACCAATATTAAGGCCCATAAGTGCAAAATAACAAGCCAACTCAAACTAATGAGTCATATCTTTCTGGGATTTGATAACATGAAATTGAATATTCTACTGAATTTCATTCACAATTCTGGCCCTACTTAGATCAACTAGTCCTATTATATCCTCATATATATTTAGATTTTAGAAATAGGTTAATCAAGAGAGGCATGAAGTTATCTTGATAATGGAATGCACTCTTAGACCAACTTACAATAAGCTATAACTCATTCATATTTGCGACACAACAAATAAGCATAGTGATAGTACTCCTACATAGAAATGAACAAAAACGCATGAACATAGTTGCAAATAATAACTTCATCCTTCAATTAGTACCTCCATGCAACAACCCCAAAACTTAGGGAATCCACTGTTCTACACTTAAAACTACAAGTTTGTCTCAGTGACTATTTCCTTATATTCTTAATACATGTTAAGACTTTGATGGTACTCCTCAAAAGAATTTGATGGAGTAAATGGGGATAAATACTTGCCATGAACTTCTGATTCATAATAAAATATTCTTTTACTACACCAAACAAAAATAATGGGAAAAATAAAAAAGGTTTAAATTTGAGAAACACCAAACACTTCCTCCAAAAGATGCAACCTCAGTCTATAAATAAAAATATAAAAATGATTTTTCACATAAAATCCAACTATAATAGATCCAAAGGATGGAACAATGAAAACAATAAAAGTTGAGGAACACCAAACATCCCATAAAAAATACAGAAGATATGAAAAATAAATCTCTTTTTACTCAAAGAAGTACAATGTCCAATGATCAAATTTTAGGTATTGTGAATAAAAAAATAAACAAAAAAAATATTATTGTCGAGTTGAAGCATCAATAAGATAGTACCATCATAGACAACTATTGAGATGTACCAAGAGCTACACTATGTGGGAGGAAAACTAGCCCCTACTTAGCTCTCAAAATAAGCTCCAGATGGGAGCAACCCCGAAGCACCTTTAGGAGTACTCTTCCATGTCACCCCATCAGAGAGAATTTTTCGAGAGTGCAATCCATGGTTCGAAATTTTGTTCCCCACCTTTATTGGAACAAAGAGAGAAGTGACAACATGAATCACAATTTTCTGAAAGATTCTAGGAGTAAATTGTTATGGGAGCTAATTTTATATAATATATATTTTAATGTGGGTGTGTTTCTCTATGCATTAAAAATATGCATGAAAAATGGTCAATCAGGTGTATAAAATTTTAAAAAATTTCAACAACCTATAGCTCTTGGAATTATAGACACATTTGGTGTTGCTTGAAAGGTCTTGCAACCTACAATAATTTAACAAAGAATGAATAGATGGAAACCTATAGCTCAAGGAATTACATATGCATTTGTTGTTGCTTGAAAGGACCTACATGCTATGCTGATTTAGCAAAGGAAGAAATGGTTGAAACTTATAACTCAATTACAGATGTATTTGTTGTTGCTTGAAATGTCCTATAGGTTATGATGGTTTAGCAAAGACTAAAGTGGTGGAAGGGACAAGCCTAATTCAAGAATGACGTTGTTAAGTCACAATAACAACATAAAGTATAAACAGATGGAATAACATGGAAACATAGGTTTAGGTAGAAAAATATCTTCATGCATGGTATTGTTAAGGATGAAATATTCTTTGCAAAAGAAGGGTCACCATAAAAACAACATCAACAATTATTGAATTGCTGCAAAGAGATCCTATGGCTAGCATGTAAATAAAGCCCTGGTTTGATAATCAATATTAATTAACCTATGGATTTCCAAGGTTTTGGGAGAGACCAATCGCTCGAGGGACAATTGGAGAGACCCAAGGATTTTAAGGGATAAAGGATAGGACATCACAGACAACCTACCTACCCTTCCCACCAAGAAGAAGAAGAAAAATACATACACACACACACAGATATATATATATATATATATATATATATATATATATATATATATATATATATATATTAATATATATATATATATTATATATATATATATATATATATATATATATATATAGCCAAGGTTTGGGAGAGAAAAATCAACTCCGAGTACAATTGGAGAGATCCCCTAAATTTTCAGAGATGTAAAGGGATAAGGAATAAAAAAACCACCACCACCTTCATATATTTTACAAGCACACAAAGAAAGCGTCATAAAAATAAATATTTTTATTATTAATAATTGATCATAATTCTACAGAGGGTAACATCCAATTAAACAATTTAAAATTCAAATAGCTAAATAGTTGTGTTCCTATGAATTCCATCAATCATATATACTCGGTCAAAAACACGGTTCTAATCACCAAAAAGCCTCGAGGTACCAAAAACCATTTTCAAGACCTCTTTGGAAGGCTCAAAATGCCTCAATATTTTTTTGCCATCTCTCGAAACTGTTAAGCCCATTTCTCAATAGTTAGTGAAAATTTGTTGAAGCCACTGATTGTTTCAACTTTCATTTGTTTATGAATTTCTAATAATTTAGCTAAAATATTGAAAATACAGAAACAAAAGGGGTTTTTTATTCACACTAGACTGTGACAACCCTATAGAATCTTTTTTGAATCATGAGACTGAATAAAAAAACAAAAAACACTTCCATGTAAACAAAAGGGAAAAAAATACAGTGAAAGAAACAAGGCTTTCTCACGAGAGAGAGGAGATTTTTCCTAACAAAAATGTGATTTCTCATCATTATGGCAGAGCAAATCCACAAAAGGCAGGTTTTTGAGTGTTTTTTTGGAAATTTTGAATATATTATTTCAAATATTATCTCAACACATCATGGTACAAAATAATTACATCCAACCCAAAAAGGCCAAAAAGGCCAAAAAGGAAATCATTTTTGAGCTTCAACACATACCTTTATATAAAAGTCTACAACAATGTTACCAAAATCATCCCAGGCAATGACCCATTGAGGCCAATGAGTGAGAAAGGACTTGGACACAAGAAAACCTCAAAATTTGACTCATGAAATTTAAAAGTAAAAAATACACCAAAGTTCATGATAATGGGGATATTTTTCATAATATGAAAATCTACAAGGTGCATATAATACAAATTTATAATATTTCCTTGTTTTAGAGTACATAGATGATAACACATGCTATAAAAAGGCATATATTTTAGAACAATTGACATGTCTATTCATTCTACTATCACTCAAAATTGTCCTTACAAGGTTCTACCAACAACCCCACAACTAAGAATCAAATGGGACAATCAAGAAGAATGCCCTGTCACCAGCGAACTTCTCTCACCTCGGAACCAATGCATGCTAGTGTCAAGACGATAGCCCTAGTGGCATTCACTGAAAGCTATAAATTGGGTCAACGATACACACCTAAAAAGTAGTGAATCATAACACTTAAATACTTAAAGTAAAGGTTTCTTGAATAAGGGGAGTGATATACTTAAAACAATCAATTCAGAAAATCATCATTATAAACCAAAGAGTACATCTGAAACATCATATGGCTACCAAGAGAGTATTCTTCATTGACAAAGTTGTAGAAAAATACAAGGTCCATAAGTAGAATATCATTGCTCCAAATGAGTTTGATGGGTTTCATCCCAACACTCCTCAATATTATTTCAATTCTAGTATTCAGACTTCATCACTAACCATGTCAATAGTAGGACTAAGGAATCAATATCAAACAACTAAGTGCATGGAGTAATCTAATATGAAAGGGACAAGAACTATGGACGAATGAAGAGGAAAGGTGGAATCAAAAGTAACCAGTCCATTGTCTACTAACCTTATCCTCTTCTTATACTTGTTATACTTGAAGAAGGACTAATACATAGCATAATCCAAATAATAAATCTACCCAAGAATAGGTGCCATGCAAGGTCACATAAATCTACCATAGACAAAAAAGAAAAGGAAATTGAAAGTCGAAGAAACCCTAATATGGATGGTCTGACCCTCATACTCATGTGCATGCATGAAAAGAAAGAGAGAGAGAGAGTCCAAGTAGGCCGTTGTATATGGATAAGAATAGATCATCTCCAATAATATAACAAAGGTTATAATGATAGCATGCATCACGACTCAAATAGGGTGGTCCAATATAGCCAAGAAAAATATCCTCAACTTAGCATGCATCCACCTTTCTCTCCCGGTGTAAATAATAAAAATAGCCTTGAAACATGCTCACATTAGGTGCCCTCCATACCAAGCATATAACTCCTGAAAAAGCACAAGTGGACAACTATGAATATTTCTCCATCAAAAGCACATGCACCTAGGTGCCTCTTTTTCTCCATGAAAAATAGATCATTCAAAGCATGATCAAACCCCAAGATAGGGAACTTCCATTTTCTAAAACAAGCATCCTCAAATCAACATGTAACTCGACTAGGAACAATGCCAACATGTGAGAGACAAATATGGAACCTCCCTAAAAACAAATATGATAGTAACATCATCAACCAAAGCACTTTGTCTTCATTTTTTGACTCATATATTTAATGGAAAAAGTTCCAAGGACATATGGACCATAATAGAAGGAGATCCACTCATACATGGAAAGATAGGCACTCCAAAATAGCAGCCAGACACTACACATAATTTTTGCCATAATTCTCAAAAGTACTCGACAAGAAAAGTGCCTCATTGAGCCAATATAGGCCAAGCCAATTTTTGTTATAAAGTCATTATGAAAGCCACATAAAAAGCATTATCTTTTCTCCTCAGAGATGTGCCTAAGGTCCTCCATGAACCTATGATACATTGAGCATCAAAGGCACACTAGCAACTCCTGTGTTTAGCTAAAAAGTTCAAGGAATAACTACACCATCTATTGGAAGACCATATGAACCACAAAAAGATAGAAAATAGAAAATCAGTCCACAACCTTCTCTCATAACCACTGGTATATGATTCCCTAATACTAGATTCTCCTTAGAATCCATGAAATTTTTGGGTTTTCTTCACAAACACTATTGGATCTCATTATGATCACATGCAAACTAAAGAACCTACCAAAGTAACAAAAACCAGCAAAAACTAGAGATGCTTGTTGATGAAGCAACCTCATGTGTGTTAAAGGTATGTGTTTATGCCAATCTAATATTGTAGGCAAGTTCTCCATGAAGTGTTCTATCTTCACCTAGTTTGCATGTGAAAAATACCCACAAGCAAGTGATATTCGATAGGGCGATGTAAAAAATGAACATACATCTTTTTGAAAATGAACATTCACTCTCTTTTTTTTTGTGAATTTACAAGTCCATGTTCGACATGATTGATGATGAGTTTTGTTGCTTAGAAGCTAAATTCTTCACTTCTGGCATTGAAACAAGCATTAAATATAGTTTACCTATTAGACCTATAGAATTTAGGAGGATTGTTTTAGATTTCCCAAATTGAGACAGGTACTCATTATGGAATACATAGCCTTGTCTACAAATATAGCATGTCTTTAGCTAAAAAATAGAATGTGAACAAGAAGAAGAAGTGGTTGTTGTTCTAGTAGTGGTTTCTAGGATTTAGAGAAAGTTTTTGAGTATGCACTTAGAATTAGCACACTGACTAAAACCCAAATCTACATGTAAACACTAAATTCGAAGCCCTCCCACATGACCATCTAAGGCACTACTATGGGAGAAAAAAATGTTGAAATGATGAAACAACTCCTTTGGGGGTGCCATTTTCTTGGAATGGTGAAAAAACTCCTTTGACAGTGTCGATTTTTCAAGGGTACTTCGACTTTCATTCAATACCATTACTATATTCTTCTTCAAGAAAAGATTCATTGGTGTGCCACATGTTTTGGAGAATTCAATTATTTGGTTGTTCATCCTTCATTGGGATTTGACAGTGCTCGAAATTGTTTTCCTTATTCACTCTCTAGAAGATTAGGTATAAGTATGTTTTTGAGCCATGTATCTATTGAATGTTCATTTTTTGCACTATATAGGTTGATGAGGTACATCCCAAGTTGTTAGCAAAGGGTGCCTTGTTGATCAACGATGTTCAAGCTCTATATTATATATATTATTTTGACTTTATTTCAGCTTTGCAATACTCATACTTAATTTTCTGGATTCAACTATTCCAAAGTAGCTTTGCTATACACATACTTAAACCATTCTAGATTCTTACTAAGAACCGAGGTGATCAGTCTCGTACATCGATAAAAAAATAGAGTTAAGAGAAATTCAGTGATTGCATCGAGAGGCACTCTGCAGCCCAATATGGAAGAGATGTTGTAATGTCCTGTCCTATTATGTTATGTAACATTTTGACTCAATCAAATTACACAAAAATATAAATAATTCTTAATTATTAATAATTGAACTAGCCTAGATCTTAACTCCAGATCTATCAAACGAAAAGAGGGATCAAATATCTTAACATGCAAACCATTTTTAGAGTGAAAATAGACTTTATCCCTCTTGGGACTTGGTAGATCAAGAGTTAAGATGGACCTATGATGGTATATAATAGAGCACGAGCATGGGGTTAGACCATATGTTGATGGGGTAGAAAGGATTCAAGGTTCTAAAGTTGAAAAACAAAATTCATACATAAAGTTACGTGAGGCAGAAAATCTAAACATATTATGGAGGCTAGTAAAATAATTTTATGTGGTGACACACAAAATATGAACATGGAGAAAGCGAAGGTCAGAGAAGATGAGGTTTTACATGAAAGAGTTCATGAAGGACAATTTGTGGACCTTCATGCCAAAATGAAAAATATTCTTAAAGAAGTGAGAAATGAAAGTTATATTTTTTGGCAAGATAGTCATATATTGGACAACAACCCACAACAGGAAAAATATGGGAGAATGGGGACTTTTCAATTGCAAGGAAAATGATAAAATTGCAGGTGAATATGTTCATATTTTATGTTGAATGGAATGAAGGAAAATTTCTATCTTTCACTTAGAGGTTGGGTACAAATTGAACTAAACTGCATTTTATCTTCCTTATTCTAAATCCCTTTTTATGGTATCGATGGCTTCATTCGATCCTGAGGTTCATGAAGGTTTCAGCTCAAATGGGTTTTAATTTCAGCTTCTAAAACTTCGTAGAGAAAAGGGTATAGTGAAAATTCCACGATAATATGTTTGGAGCAGCGAAACCCTAGAATCCAAAGCTCTAATACCAAATGTTATGCAGCCAACTTACAAAATAGAATAAATGATAGGTCAAAGACTTTAAAATCAACCTCTTTGAGTGGGGAACCTCCTTTACATTACACAAATGAACAATTATTGTATGATTCAAATGAAAATACCTCCTTTCTATCTAAAGGAGTCTAAGGGTCACAATATAATCAGAGACAAAATAACAATAATAATGTAAGGGCACAACAATAATAATAAGGGGCTATAATGAAAATAATAATGAGGGAATACACTAGTATTATAGGGACCTAACAAACACACCTGGAGGTGAACCATAGACAAAAGGTTAGGGAACTACTGGGATTCTGCATCCATCCATCCCATCTCCACCTTCATCACCACCTCATACAACTAGACCTCCACCTCCACCTTCATTCTTCAGTATGGTGAATACATTGAAAATTCTTGTATTCAAGGGTTAGGGATTAGAGGATCCTGATCCATTTTGGTTCGTAGCTGAAGCTATGTGGAAGGCACACAAATCAATGATGATGACATGAAGAAAGCGCAACTAGCCACAACACTATAAGATAGATTTCTTGCATGGTATATCAAATAGAGTACAACCAACACAAATTCTGTGTTGGCCGAGACAATTACTGCGATGAACGCAAAATTTAGAAAGCCAAAATGAGAAGCTTAGTGTGTCACCGAAATAAAGGAGATCAAGAAGACAACTAATGAGTCCATGCGGGATATGGATCAGAGGTTGAAGTGCTTATTGAGACAAGATAATATTTAGATTTCAGATGAACAACATAAGGAATGGTACATAGCTTCACTATTGCTACATTTAAGATTTCCTTTGTCTCAACAGAAGATCAGATATTCGGCCAAAGCATTATAGATTGTGATGGATCTTGAGGCTTCACCAAATTAGGATACGAATATAGGAGTCCAAAATACCTAGTCAAAGTTAGCAAGCCTGCATATGGAATTACAAGATCTGAAGAAGGGAAAGGAGGTTCAGTCAAGACTATGCCTTGAAGTTTGGTGCACAAAGTGCAAGGTTGTATGCCATTATAAGGATCAGATCCTTGTATACAGGTATTATATAACTATGGGAGGTTGCAACCCACTGAAACCAGAGTCTCCTAATAGATCAAGCACTAGTTCAAGTGTCTGGTGTAGTATCTACCAAGTACCAGGAATGCATATGACAAACAATTTTTATCTATTACAAAAGTTTGTGCATTCACCAAAGCAACTCTTCTGTAAATTTTGTAAATCAATTGGCCATGATGAAAGAGATTTCCGAAGCTATGATTTGATGATAGACATAACCCTAATGTATAGGATGCAGGCTAAAACCCATGTGCAGAATGATCAAGTCTCACTTATGGATCATAGAGGATTCCAGGGACATGGAAGAGGAAGAGGAGGAGGAGCTAGAAGAGGTTGGGGTCAAATCATATGCTACAACTGTGGAGAACAAAGGAATTTTGTGCACGATTATCAGAATCCAACTCATCCATCTTATCAATACTGTAAGCAATTTGATCATGTTATAGAAGAGTGTCCTTTATTAATAGAAAAAATGCAGCAAAGGAAGAACCAACAACTGACACAGAACATTTGGATGATGAGATCTGAGCCACACAAAGATAATCCTAGTGTCAATATAGTCACATGAAGTGGTATAGCCACTGGTGAAGATAATCCTAGTGTTAATATAGTTACATGAAGTGGTATAGCCACTGGTGAAGATAAGGTAGGAGGAAAGCAGCCGGTATTAGATACATGGGTTTGTAGGGCTGGTGAAAAGAATGATGGATTTGAATTACATAGAGAAAGTGAGACATTTATGGAGGCATGATTTTTTTTTATGGATCTAGGTGCTTCTAGGTTTAAAACTCAGATAACAATAATCCCCTAAAGAGAGAAATGTGAAGAAAGTACTACAATGGACAACTCTGACTGGACAATGTTGAAATTGTTTCTACAAAAATGCATGAAGTTGTTGAGGGACTAGAAGGTAGTTTAAGGACTCCAAGAACTAATAGAAAACTACGCTAGTAAGGACAAGTCGCTCCTAGAAAATCACACAGTAAATAAGTTGAACTAGAGAAAGAAGTGGGTTGGTAGGGAAATGTGGTTGACAACACAAATTGGTGATTTTGATATGGACTAGATAATTATAGACTTGGTTTCTGACACTAATGTACTACCAAAATAGACTTGGAAAGGTATGGGGAGACCTAACTTATAGTGTTCACCAACTCAGCTGTGCATGGAAAACAAACAAAACATAATTCTGATGGGTCGCCTACATGGAGTGGCTATAGTTATTGAAGGAGCTAGTGTGGTCACAAATTTTGAATTTATTGAAATAGTATATGGAAGTAATCCATACACAACATTGCTCAGGATTGATTGGGCTTTCGACATGAATGCTATTAGTAATTTGAAGAAGCGAAACATGGTATTGGAAAAGAATGGCCTTCGAGTAGTTATTCCATTGGATCCAGCGAAAGGTGTGTGATACACATAAGCAATCTGTCATGACTATGAT
>APFE030021797.1:239359-259528 GCA_000404065.3 Pinus taeda
CCAACCACTCAACGATAAACTACCAGGTTTAACGACGCCGGAACACGTCTCTAACCTAGACCTCTAGAATGTGAGAGTAAGTTTCAATGCGTTGTTAGGTTCATTGAATTCATTTTATGGTTTATCTTTGATTAAGTTTCAGTTTCCGGTCTTACTGTATGCGATCTCTTGAAATGTCCTAAATGCAACTATATGTGAAAATTGTATTCGGTTCGTTGGATGAATTCTAGCTACAGAAGAGTTGAGAGGTTCACACAACAAAGCGATCACAAAAATCCTAATGCAGCTAATAACAAGAAAGGAAAATCTTTTTCATTTTCTTTTTTAAAAGCAAAAAATTAACATAAAATTCTAATTAATGAAAAGCAAAAATCTCTTTTTCTTTTCTTTAGAAATAGTATAATGCACTTAACAGATTTCAAGATATATGCACAACCAGATAATTCATTCAAAAGAATCTATAACCAGATCTGAAACATGAACAATAACCCAACAAAGCAAAGAAAAACCAAGATCTTCAAAAAACTATGTACTCTAAGTCCCAATGAAGTCAGGTAAAAACAAGCAAGCTAAAAGTGAGGCACTTGCAGCATGAAATGAAAAACTCATACAACTACCAGAAGAATGTGGAAATCAATCAGTAAAATGACTGGATCAGTAAATCAAAAATCCAACAGAAGGCTCGATAACAAAACCACAAGGGCCAAGATGTAAAATCGATGGACAAAGGCAAACAACTGAAGGATGGAAAGAACCACCAGCCAAATAACAGTCCAACACTTCTAGGAGGTATGAAAAGAGCAAAAAGACACAGATCCAAGCTTAAGAGACTGACAAACAAGCTAATTTAAAAAATTAACCAGTGTGGCGCGACTGTAATTCTGCAACTCGCACTAAACAGAGATTGGCGCGAGTTGTCTGAGAGCAACAAGCGCCAACCAGTGCGACTGTTCAAAGAAAAAACGCACTAATGAAGTTTTCCAGGCAAAAAGATAGAACAGATAAATCCAGGCTTGGTTTACAGTGTCTAAACATAGCCAGCAAGTAAAAAATAGCAAGAAATTTCACCCAGAAAGCTATTCAGACCAATAAATGAGAGGAAAAATCGACATGCAAGGCAAGGTTGACATTGTTCAGTTTGTAAACTGAACCGGAGATCGACTGAAGTTGCGTTGATCTACTTCACTTCTGCATAGCAGGAGTGTTTCGAAGGCTACCTGGCCACTCTTCAGACTCCGTCCACAATTTACAAATCAAACAATACAAAAACAATCAACAAGAAAATCCCCAGTGTAGTCGCCAAATTGTTGAACTGGTAAATCCCCTCTGCGGACAGAGGCGATCACACTAGCCCAACACGGGTCTAGCAACAATCACACACGCTACACGCAGGTTCCTAATTGCATAAATCAAAAGATCGATTAGAATGATCCACCTGGAATCCAACGCTATTTGTTGTAGAAGAAACGCCGCTCCCGTCCTTTAGCTTTGGCTGGTCACAATCCTTACGCTCCACGTAAACGGACACCTGCACAAGCAAAGAACAATACAAACGCAAGCGTAAAATCCAGTAAATGCAATTATATATCGGTCAGACAAGATATAACTCAAATATCATCAGAAGACACATGAGTGGAACCATAATGATAGTCGTTCATTATTCAATAAAAGAAGAGAAAGGTTATAACCAAAGAGTCCTGACATTGAACCTCCTCTGACTGGGCTAGCAGCTAAACATGCCTTGCAAAGTAACCTCTTCTCTCTCAATATTTTGGTAGCATAACTCCTCTATAGCTCTCAATTCTCACTATCAATCTAGCATAATCTCAACACTCACCTTAGCTCTAAAAAAACTAGTTGGTTCAATGCAGGGTGACAGTCATTTATAGATGGAGGAGAAGGAAGTATGCATTGTATCCGAACACCTACTGAAGATTTGGCATTGTCCCAGAATAGCCATTGAACTGGGTTGTCATAGATAAAAAGACGACACTCGACCACTTCCATGGGATTTTTCCCCAGAGAACTGCATGAGCAATGGAGGAAAAAACACTTCAGTGCACGCTAGCCAAAAATCATGACCAAATTTGGGTGGCGCGGGCTTTGTTCTATGACAGAGTGTCCATGGGCGCTCCCTCTTTGGAGGAACTGAGCCATTGGCGCGGGTAAGACACTGTGGACCCACACTAATGGAAAAAGGGCACTTCTTAGGGCTAATCTTCAAAAGGTGTCTTCAGGGATTTTGAAGTTCATACTTAGGAGAATCCAATGCAAGTGTTTTTAAGTTGTGTCACTGGTCACAGGTCCATAAATGTGTCCTCCAGTGTGTGAAAGCAAGGGTAATAAGGACAGTGACCAACGGTGACAAATTACTGCGTAACAATGATGATGAAGACATTGATCACATATATAAGCTCACTACATGAGATGAAGACTATATTAATCCCATTGCAGATGGACATATCAGTTCAAAGAAGGATAGTTTGTGCCAATCAGACTCAGGTGAAGAGTTAGAAAACTAGCAGAATCAGTTGCATGAGGTCTCTACACTACGATGCAATAGGATTACAAAATATTTGCGTTGTATATCAAATGAGGTATGTAAATTACTTTATTATGATGGGATAGATGATTTCAATACTTTTCTTGACCATTTATAAAGAGACGTACTAGAGGAGCACAGGTTTCAGGCTCTAGATTTTGCTTTAAGAACTACGCCTAGAAGATGGTGGGGAACCCACAAGGCTAACATTGTTGATTGGAAGGAATATTGTAGGTTAATGAGATTAATATTTGGTTATGAAAAACACGGCTCAGTGAAAAGTACAGAGATAAGGATGACCCACACAATCATCTGGATCGATGGACTAAGGCTTGGGGTGAGGTGCCTCAACCGGAATGGGTACATATATTTATTCATACCTTAGACTTTATACCGAAAAAATGTTATTTGGAGACAGAGCTATGACACGTGACTATTGATTGGGGTGAAATGAAGGAGTGTTTTCTTCTTACATTCAGCTTTGAAGATGGGTTCAAATGCATTGATGGGGTGCTTTAGGTGATTAAGGCAGTGATCTTCCAAACACTAATAGAACCTGTAACTTGGATGCAGCCTCACTGGAGCACGTAGCTACAACTTGCGCTGGAATGCTACAAAGTTACTATGGAAGAAGGTGATGAGGATCCACAAAATATCAAAATTCCTGAGTCAGAAGGATTGTGTGAAGTAGCGGGACCTGATGCAAATATCCGTGATATCTCACAACCGATAAAGAAAAAACAAGTAAATATTGGCTCAGAAGCAAAACCAAATTTTGAGCACATTGGCAACTATTGGGATGAAGATATGGTCAGCAAGATTGTTGAATTACTACATGAATATTAGGACTTATTTCCAAGAAAATTACATGAATTGTAGGGCATATTAGGTGATTTGGGTGTGATGAAGATCAATTTAAAACCAAACATGAAGACGATTAAGCAGTGCCCATATTGACAGAACCCCAAGTACAAGGAAAAGGTATGAGAATAGTTGGATAAGATGCCCGTGGTAGGTATAATTGAGCTAGTGGAAGAGTCAGAATGGGTTAGGCTGATGGTGGTCCATGAAGAGAAAACAAAGGGTGATATAAGGATCTACATAGATCTGTAGAAGTTAAATGATGCATGTGCGCATGACCCCTTTCCTACACCTTTTACAAATGAGGTTGTAGAAAATGTTGGTGGACAGGAGGCATATTCGTTCACTGATGGATTTTTGAGATATCACCAAATTCATATTGCACTAAAGGATAGAAACAAGACTACCTTCACTATAGAGTGGGGGTCATTCCAATATAAATTATGCCTTTTGGACTTAAAAATGCCCCTGCAATATTTTCAAGAGTGGTAGTCACAACATTCAAGGAATTTATTCACAAGTTTCTAGAGGTCTACTTTGATGATTGGACAATCTTTGGTCTAGTTAAGAAACATGTCTCTAGTCTATGCCTAATGCTGGATACGTGCAGGAATTATTAGATTTCCTTGATTTTGAAGAAATGTATTTTATGTGTACCCTATGGAATATTGTTGGGACATGTCATATGAAAGCAAGGATTAATGATAGACCTTGCCAAGATTGTTGTAACTATCAATTTGGATCCACTCAGGAATGTAAAACAACTACGTAGAACTTTGGGTTATATAGGGTATTACAGGAAGTTTATAAAGGTTTTTGTACAAATCACTGCGCCAATGGAGAAGTTATTGAAGATGGATGCTACATTTTTCTGGGATGATGACTTTCAGAAGATCTTGGATGTTCTTAAGGAGAAATGGTTACTGAACCAATCGTAGTATTCCCGGATTGAAAGAAATTGTTTCATGTGCACATGGATGTGTCCTGTATAGCATTGGGAGTTGTTTTAACTCAACCGGGTGAAGGAGATATTGACTATCCGATTGCCTTTGCAAGTAGGAATCTATCTAAGGTAGAGAAAAACTATTCAAACACAAAATGAGAAGGATTAGCCATGGCTTATGCACTATAAAAATTCAGGCATTATCTGTTAGGTGCACACTTTAAAATGTATACGGATCATTCTGGATTGAAGTACTTGGTTAATAAGACTGCGTTGGAGGGGAAGATCTGTAGATGGTTTCTTCTCTTCCAGGTTTATGATTTTGAAGTGATAGTTAATCTAGGGAGGTTAAATGTTGGACATGATCACCTCTCTAGGATCAATAATGGCAAAGAACCCACTCACATCGATGAGGGGTTACCTCACACGTAAATCTTCACTATCAGAGTTGCTGATGAACATTTTGTACACATTATTTATTTTTTTCTTCTAGCATAGCTCCTAAAGGATACAAAATGCAGCAAAAGAAGGAACTAGTAGTAGGGGCTGCATATTTTTCAGTCATTGTAAGACACTTATATAAGATGAGACCAGATGAAATTTTGTGCCGATATGTACCTGAGTATGAATGACACAGTATTTTGGCTGAAGTGCATGGTGGTGTTGCAGGAGGACACTATGCAGTAAAGGCAACTGTGCAGAAGATTCTGCGAGTAAGATTATGGTGGCCTATGATACATAAATATTTTAAGGAGTATTGCAGTGCATATAATGTGTGTCACAGGACTGGAAGACCATCATGAAGAGATGAATTTCCCTTAAACCCACATGTCATGATGCAAGCATTCGATAAAATGGAAATTGACTTTGTTGGACCAATTAATCCACCAGGGAAGAAGATGGGTGCACGTTATATTATCATTGCGATAGACTACTTGACCAGATGGGTTGAGGTACAACTTGTGAAGGATTGCAATGTGGAGACTGCTACAAAGTTTATATTCAAGTAAATTCTATCATAGTTTGGATGCTGGAAGATCCTGATGAGTGACAAAGGTTCACACTTCTTGAATGAAACAATTAAGGCATTAACAGAAGTGTTGTAGTGTTTTCTTCTCAATGATGTACGAAAAGAACCCACTTAAGATCATGGATGAAAATCGATCTCAACAATAGAAATGACTGCTCAACATTGTAGATATGCAGCTACTATTAGAAATAAAACTTGCCAAAATCCTGATCTATGTTGCAATCATAATTAAATAGTAAAATGAAGAGTAATAACCCTAAAACACCCAATGAAAACCAGATTTGTAAAGAATGATTTTATTATCACACATGTGAAGGGAACAAATAAATTTGGCCAGTCCCCCTCTGTGGGATAGGTTATTGGCAATCCTCAAATGATTTCATCTTCTATAGAGTCTCTCTCCTCTATAGTGCATAAACCCAGCAAAAATATGGTGTGCGACAATGAAAATAATCAGAGTTACGACAGTGAATGCAACAATGAAAATAATCAAAAGTGAATAATGAATGGAAAATCCTCCTATTTATATCAAAATATTGAGTTACCCTCAAATAATGAGCAATAATAAAATATTATTGATCCCATTCTTGGAATTACCACTTGGAAAATTGTATTATATTTGTTTAGGAGGGAAAAAGTATTTAAACTTTTATTTAGAAATAATAAATAAATAAATGATTTATTTATTATCTGAATGAATTAGTTAAGTAAAAATAAACAAATAATGATTTATTTAATTATTCCTAATGGATTTAGTGAAATTTAACAAAGAATAGTAATTAACTAATGATTAATTAGTTATTCTTAGAGAAAAAAAATAATGTTTTATCTATTTATTTTTCATGATTGGGTCAAATTTAATAAGGAATAATAATAAAACAATGGTTTAATTAATTATTCCTAGAAGGGAATCAAATAAATAGTGATTTATTTAATTATTCTTCATGGGTTTAACTATAAATTACTTAATAAAGGTGGTTTATTAGGTAATTTCTCATAGTGAAAGCAATTTTACTATGGTAAAATTGGCTTTACATGGTGTACTTCAATCCATCTAGTAAATTAGGCTAGATGATCAATTTTTTGGTGATAACAAATTGTCCCCCAATGTATGAGTGTTAGGAGAAAAACGTATGATCGAAGTACGTTGTAAATAAATAATCACTAGACAACACAGGGGAGGCAAGGAGAGAGAGAAAGAGACTAGTGAAGTCGAAGCTGAGAGAGGATAGTGATAGAGGGGGTGAGACTAATGAAAATATCCTTTTTTTGTTGTGCTACTGGACCTCAATGAGTTGGGGGATGCATACCCATACCCGTCGAGATAACTTAGTACGAAAATAACGGTTCACCCAGAAATATGAAATCGAGCAAGAAAGTACATGCTAAATGGTACATGACACGTTGGCATAACAGAGCCAGAAAATAATACAATGTGTTCCATACACATAATTCACCTGTTAAAAACATGAGCCAAGTTTGAATACAATAATATATGAGTACATGAGATACAAAGCCTCTTCCCTCAAAAATGGGTGGGAGGGGGAGCAGAACAACCAAAGAATCCCTGCTAAAAAAGAAAGGGCTCTGCAAAACTGAATGGATCATTTGAAGGAGACATGCATGCTATGGACACTACGACTGGTAGGAAACAAACCCATAAACTCTTTGGAACTACATCTGAAGTTGTAGCATACTAGGTATGCATTCAGGCATGTGGAGGGCTACCTGAAGGGCCACCCCCTCATGAGGTCTGAAACATCTCACACACACCCGAGAATCACTGGTACAATCTACTATATCACTGGACCATCAAGTGTATGGATCACGAACATGAAATGACCAAGTCAAAGGGAAATAATGGGACCCTGTACTTGATCCAAGGTGTCAAACAAGAATGGAAGTTGGAATCGAGATACACCACCCTCTAAGCCATTCTTCTAGAATAAATGAGATGATGTCGACAAAATAGGGCTTGCGATAGATGAGTCAATGAGGATCCTCAGCTAAAGGACGATGAAAAATAGTAATGTGATTGATGGACTGACACTAGGGATAATGGGAAAATGGTACTGAGGGACAAACATACGACTACACTTGTCAGAGTATAAAGTCCATGGTTGACCTGGTAGCAATTGACTGAACTCTAGAGGCGATGGGGACATTATGACTGGAGGAAAAAATGGGTGACACAGGATGAATGGTATGAAAATATGGATGGAATAGTATGACATGATATGATGGGACATGAAATATACTCCAAGGATGTAAGGTTGATTCATCGTCGATGATCTAAACAAGGGTTACTCGATGACACTGCCACATAGACTAGACCCGATGGGGACCATGAAAACATGAGTAAGGGGTGGTTACTCACGAAGACAATCAACATATGATACGAAAAGTATTTAGAGGAGGTGGACCACAAAGTACAAGTGTCACTTTATGATGAAAGTTGAATTTGAGAGGCGACGAAGTGACCTTATTGGAAAAATGGTTTCTTAGTGAAGTGTCAAATCATCAAATGAAGTGGTGCAACCTACCTAAATGCATGACCAAAATAAATACACCCAAATCAATGGGAAATGCTATAGGTACAATTTCTTAAGGTAGAGTGCATTATGAGGATTGGGAAGGAGTTGGCCTTCAAAATCCTCTAGGAGGAATACCCCCTTACCTAATTCCTTACGAATGTTGTAAGGTCCTAGCCATAATGATTCGAACTTCCCATGCCCCAGAGTATCATGGGCCTAGTCAAACACTAGAAAAACATCACCTTCATGAAAGGAATGAGGGGTAACTCTTTAGTCATATTGAGATTTGGTGTGCTTTTTGGGTGCTTCAATGGTTTTCAAAGAAACATGATGGTCTTCAAAGGTGCATTCAAGCATGATAAGTCTTTTTTCTAATGGTCGGGTGTCATGGAGAAGTTAGATGGCTAGGTGGAGGGAAGGGATCTCGCACTCAATTGGTAATACTACCTCCTTGACAAAGACAAGGTGGAAAGGTGTAAACCGGGTGGCAGTTTTAATAGAATTTCTATAGGCCCACAAAGCTGGGAAGAGCATAAGGTTCCAGTTGGTCTTGTGCTTATTCATCGTCCATTGAATCATTTTCTTGAGAATCTTATTGATTGCTTCAACTTGTCCATTACCTTGGGGTTAATAAGATGATGAATGCTAGTGTTGGAAGCCCAATAGTGAGGATAGTTCGTGCCATACCTCATCTTCAAAATATCAGCCATGGTCAGAGACCAATTGTTTCAGAACTCCAAATCGAGCAATAACATGGTTAAAGAAGAAAAGGGTTGTGGTAGCTACTGTGTTATTGAATGTTGGCATGGCTTCAGCCCATTTGGTAAAATAATAAACCTCGATAATAGTATACTTATGGTTATTAATAGATGGTGGTCGACACTCCATAAAGTCAATGGCACATTTACAGAAAGGAATAGCGGTAATGACAAGATGGAGGGGAGTTGGTGGGGCTCTTACCTTTGGGGAAAAATGTTGGTAATTGGGGCAGTGTTTGACTACTTCAATGCAATCACTAGACAGAGAAGGCAAAAAGTAACCAATGCACATGACTTTCTGGGTAATGGCCATACCGGAGAGGTGACCACCACAAGCGCCACTATGACAGGAATTTAGTACTTACTCTACTTCAGGATGAGTGAGACAATGATGGAGGATAGAAACCACACCGTGATGATAGAGGTCGTCACCGATGAGGAGGTAGCGAGGGGCTTGGTATCAAATTCGTCACCGATCATCACGAGAAAGATGTGGAGCGAACTTTTGGGTTGGAAAATATGTGATAATATCTCCATACCAATGATCATTTGAAGTGATGATGAACAAGTGTTCATCCAGGAGCTCGTTGTTAACTGGAAGATCACGTGCACCAATGGGTAGTTCAGAAATGAGTTTGGTGAGGGCCAAACCTTTCTTACTATTAGGTGTAACAAACTTGAGATCATATTCCTAGAGGATAATGATCCAACGTGCATACTTCGCATTGATGATCCGTCGACTCAATTGTAAGGTCATGGGGTTGGAATTTGTTACAAACCTAGTGGTATGTGTGAGGATATAGTGATGAAGCTTTTGGATGGAAAACATAACAGCCAATGCCAACTTCTCTTCATGGGAGTAGTTCACAGGGGGACCTACTAAGTTTTTACTGACATAATTGATAACATTCTCATTCTGATCCACATCCTCTGGAACAAGGACCCCAACAACCGAATGGGTGGAAGCTGAGATGTATAAGATGAAGTCCTTGGTGAAGTCGAGGAGAGTAATAAAGGGTGCGGATCTGAGAGCATGTTTCAGGGCATCAAAAGACTATTGAGCATGGTCATCCAAAACACATGGAATGGTGGAGTGAAGGAGTCTGAGAATCCCATGCATGGTAGTCGCATGTTCAGGTACAAACCTATGAAGGAAGTCGAATTTGCCTTGAAGGCTTTGTAACTAGTGCAATTGACACAGAGGTGGAAGTTCAAGAATGGCTTGAACTTTCAGGGGGTCAAGTGTGATACCATATTTCAACACAATGAAGCCTAATAGACTGTTGGCAAGAACACGAAAGACACATTTCAATGGATTAAGACAGATGTTATACTTGCAACATCGGAGAAAACTGGTGCGCAAATCATGAATATGTTGTGCCTGAGACTTCAAACAAGTAGTGACATCGTACAAGTAATTAATGATAATGTGTGCCAAGTCATGAAAGTAGTATGACATGGCTCGCTGAAATGTGCCTCCATAATTTTTTACGGTGAATGGTATGATCCAATATGCAAAGGTTCCCCATGGACTAATGAATGTTGTCTTTACCTGATCAGCATGACATATACTAATCTGGTTGTATCCGAAGAATCCATCCATACACAATAGAACCTTGTTCCCCCCACACTCATCAATGATTTGGTCAATAAAGGGTGTGCGAAAGTTGTATTTGGGACAAACCTTGTTGGGCCATGTGTCGATGTGTTGTTCAGTAATGGCTAGATCAAGTCCAAGCATCTCAAAATAGGACCAGGTGAAAACATCACAAAATTCTTTGAAGAGCTTGGTGTAAGCTTCAATTTATTCTAAGGTGCACTGTGCCCCCAAGGCAATGTAGATATGAGATGTTGGCCATATTCCCTTCTTCTAAATCATCTAGGATAGGTTTGGGATTTCAAAACCAATCAAATTCACCATGGATGATGTCTTTTGATTCCACAACATACTGGTCATGGGATTGCTATGCAAGGAAGTATGCATGGTGGTGCATATCATCTAAAGGGTAGTCAGGGGTACACATGGCTTTCATGATGTATTCATCAGAATGGAAGATGGGTAGATAGGAGGAAGACTAGCTACATGATGTGATGACATTACCTAGTGAATCAACATGAGAAAGAAGGTTCACATACACATCGTCTTGAATCATAGACGCTAGGCTAGTAGACGGAGGATCTACTGATGTTGAGGCCTGGGATTCTGTTGAAAGAGGTTCAACAGAAGTGTGCATGGAAACCTATGGGAGGTTAACCTGCGAGGAACTCAACGGTGACGTCTGTAACATGAAACACTCATAGCATTAATCTCTAAGATGGGAGAGGGAGGATCAAGGAAAGCACCCAACAATGAGGAGACTTTATAGACTCTGGGTGAGATACTGGTACAAGGAGTGGATGACTATTTATTGGATACTGATGAGATTATGGACTCGGTGGAGGTCACATATGTCGGCTCATAATAAGTCAATTGGTCAATGATAACAATCCTCCCTTCATGGGGGAAGCACATCTTTCAGAACAATGCAAACATGACAACTGTCATGGCATATGTGTAACTAAGACCTAAGAGGATGTTATAATCCAAGGGATCATCAATTACTTCGATATTGACATGGACAGTCTTACCCGCAAGGGTCACTGGATAGTTGCGGTACATGCCAAGGGGCTAGGAGGAGTGTCCATCCCAAGCACACAAGGTGATGGTGGAGGGGGACAACACAGGTGACTTGAGTTGTTTCCAAATAGTAGTGGACATCAAATAGGTGGATGTGCCTTCGTCAATAATGCATTTGGAGATGATGGCATTACAGACTTTAACTGGTATCTGGAAAGCAACATATGAAGGTAACTGGGAGTGCTCTGATGTATCAACCAGGAATACAATCAAGCGATCGTCGGAAGGGTCCACTATACCCAACGCAGTTAGTAGAGCCTTATTTTGGGAAGGGCATGACTAGAGGACTTCCAGTGTCGATATGGTGGTAGGTGATTGTGCCAAGTCGTCTACTATAATGTATGTATGGGCAGCTCTGTTAGAAGCTGCATTACGACATAATGGTCCTTTTGGGATCTTGGGGATGGCCTCAACTTTGGGTTGAGGGATATATAAAGGACCCTTTGGTGTCGTAAGAGGGTCAATGAACACTTTGGTTTGGGACTCGAAAGCAGTTGAAGTGGAGGGCTTGTCATATTGACGCGACCAAGTTTGGAGGTTGATACTGGAGGGGTTAACCTCATCAGAGTTCATCATCAGGATCTGGTAGTCACTAAGACTAGAAGGTTGGGGGAGGTTGGCTGCTTGACCTAGCTGGGGTAGAGAAGCAACAAATCCTTGCTGAGGGAAAGGATTTGTGAGCACATCTAGTTGAGGAGGCGCAGGATTCTGAGGTCATTAATGACCTCGAGAAGTTGCTTGAGCTTCCCATAGTTGGCACATCTGGGGAAAAATGGGACACTCATGTTTGAAGTGGCCATGTACACCACAACATGCACAAGGCTTATTCATACAAATAGCCTTGTTTTGCTTGGGTTATCCATCTTGTTGTTGGTTGTTGGTGTTAGGTTGGTTCCCCTGGGATTCACTAGGTTGGTTACCTTGGTTACCCTTGTTACCTTTGTTACCCTTCCCCTTATTCTTTTTCTTCGAATTTTGGGGATTGGTATCACTTTGCTATGCAAACACCTGACCCCTACGGGGTGGTAGCTACTAGGGCTAAGGATGCATGGGAGGCTACAACGCTAATGCTTGAGGGGCTGGAGCACCAAGATGTGCATAAGAAGGAGCAAGAGTTTGGTAGACAGGTTGGGGCCATGGAAACATGTTGCTAGCAGGAGGGGCATAAATGTTGGAGGAACTGGTGCCCCCCTATGGGTAGCCATAACTAAGCTAAGAATATGGTGAAGAGTGTGAAATGGATCCAACAATACCATTGGTGACGTGAGATGCCCCGGGTGCATAAACACTGCCAAGATAGGGGAGGTCTAGAATAATGGTATAGACATAACCTAATTCAGCATAAATTAGATCATATCTCAAAGCAGTCTAGAGAGCTTCTTCCTCGGTGAGAGGAAAATGGGACACAACATCTTTCCTGATGGGGGATAAAAGGCTCTTGAGAAACTAATCTAGATAAAAACGGTCTTCGAAAGGTGGGGCATGACATGTGCTCGTCCTTTGACGCCACTCTTGAACATGGTCAGAAAGGTGAGTAGCAGAGGATTGATGAAATGTGGTCAAAAGCTTAGTACTAGTGTCATATTGAAGAGGTAACTGGAAATAGGACAAGAACAATTTAGCAAGTATCATGAAAACAAAATGAGAGGCAGCGGGCTGGTCTACATACCATTTTGTAGCATCTCCTGTGAGCATGTGTTGGAAGAACCGAAGACGATGGAGTCATCGGTTATGGAGTTGGATGAACACCATATGTGGAATGATCAAACATTATTGGTAGGATCCTCTCTAGCAATACCCTCAAACATTGGGATGTCAAAGGGAAGCTTAGTCAGCATGGAGGGCCAAACAACATTGTGGTTTACGGAGTTGATTATCAACTGTTTTAGATCTGGTAGAATTAACCCATCCATAAAGGGGAGAATGGGGGCTCCTAGAACGGTTCCTGAGACTATTGCTCCTGATGTGACCACTGGTATATTACCGGAGCCACCACTAGATTGGGGTCCAGCACCAGCTGTGGGTCTAGACATGGTGATGATATGTGGTGAAGGAGGTTAGAAATCAGATGAGGAATCAAGAGAAGAGTCATGATGGGGACTCAGAGGGCTATGAACTCTAACCCGACAGGGAGGAGTAATATGCCCAAACAGAAACTGAGGTTGAAGGCCTAGTAGTCTCTACAACTCATGCCTTGGTGGTATAATGATGGAAGGACACCCAGAAAAAAAAATGGTGAAGGGAGATCAACAATATATCTTCTGTCTTTGATGTGGTGAGATAAATTTATTATGTTAAGTCTTGGCTTGGTGGTGTAAACCTAGCGCCCTTCGCTTGAGGAGTGCTTGTGTGTGCAAATGTATTAATTGATTAAGCCCAGATCATGCTTGTAAAAATGAAAAAATCTTGCTACAAATAAACTGGAGTAAATTACAAAAAATAAACAACAAAACAATTAATTAAGCCCCACCGAAACTGGGTTTGCAAACACTGTACTACTAGGTGGCTAAATCGATGGAAAATACACTAAAACGGTCAAGAGATCTAAATGTCGATGTGATTGGGATCAAGTGACTCTAATTTGCTGGAACGTGGTGCAACGACAACAAAAAACCAGATGGGAAGATCGCTGCAAAAAGATAGCGAGATGGGTGAATCACCTAGGGCAACTGATGGGACCTTGAGGGAATGACACAACAAGTTTTAATCTGAAACTATGGATGGTAGAAACTTATATTATCAGATCTTAAGCTAAAGGTTACAGATCTAGAAAATTTGGCTAAAAGTGCTACAGAAACTTAGACTTCTCACTCAGCTAAACTCATCCTAGAAAGGTGGAAGTGTACTAGTCTACTAGAAGCCCTAAGGAGGCTAAATTCGACTTCGACGAGTAAAACATAATGGATAAAGGCCTAAGTGGGATGAGATAGAGGTCAGATATCTAGCAAACAACTCTTAGCAAAACCTAGAAACAGATTTGAGAAAAACCCTAAAACCCAGAAATCACAAGTTTTGACCTGTTTTGTGATGAAATCACACTTTTTGGGCAGAAAGTTGTGTTCTAGAGCCTAGAGCGCACCTTTTAGGCTAAAAATTGTGATTTCTACTCTGAGACTTCTAGTCTGCAAATTTAAGAAAAAGGTGTCACCTTTGTCGCAGTTGGTTCCTGTGACTTGCGGAAACAACCAAAAAGCTTACAGAAGTCAGAAATTTATCAGATCCAGGGTTAAAACACTAGGAAAAATTAATAGAAGAGAAAAATGAGGAAACCCTAAGCTAAAAACCAAAGGTCACCCATGTTTCTGGATTTGAAGTATAAAACCCAACAAAGTCGACAATTTGTTAGAGTGTTTTCTCCTCAATAATGTACGAAAAGGACCTACTTAAGATTCGGGATGACAACCAATCTCAACAATAGAAATGACTGCTAAACATTGTAGATCTGCAACTATTAATAGAAGAAAAACCTCCCAAAATCCTGATCTATGCTGCAATCATAGTTAAACAGTAAAATGAAGAGTAATAACCCCAAAACATCTAATGGAAACCATATTTGTAAAGAATGATTTTATTATAACACCTATGGAGGGAACAAATATATGTCATCATTTTCCCTCTATGGGATGGGTTCTTGGCAATCCTCAAATGCTTTCAGCTTCTATAGAGTCTCTCTCCTCTATAATGCATAAACCCAAAAAAATATGGCGTGTGACAATAAAAATAATCAGGGTTACAACAGTGAGTGAAACAATGAAAATAATCAAAAGTGGATAATTAATGGAAAAACCTCCTATTTATAACAAAATATTGAGTTATCCTTGAATAATGAGCAATAATAAAATATTATTGATCCCATTCTTGGAATTACCACTTGGAATATTTTATTAATTTGTTTAGGAGGGAAAAAGTATTTAAAATTTTATTTAGAAATAATAAATAAATAAATGATTTATTTATTATCTCAATGAATTAGTTAAGGAATAATAAACAAATAATGATTTATTTAATTATTCCTAATGGACTTAGTCAAACTTAACAAAGAATAGTAATTATTTAATTATTAATTAGTTAATCTTAGAGAAAAATAAGATAAATAACGATTTATCTGTTTATTTTCATGATTGGGTCAAAGTTAACAAGGAATAATAATAAAACAATGGTTTAATTAATTATTCCTAGAAGAAAATCAAATAAATAGTGATTTATTTAACTATGCTTCATGGGTTTAACTATAAATTAATTAATAAAGGTGGTTTACTAGGTAATTTCTCATAGTGAAAGCAATTTTACTATGGTAGAATTGGCTTTACATGGTGTACTTCGATCCATCTAGTAAATTAGGCTAGATGATCAATTTTTTTGTGATAACAAGAAGAGTTCCAGATGGACCATCATAAGAGTACACCATATCATCCCCAGGTGAATGGTATTGTCGAAGCTTTTAAAAGAATATTGGAGAATTCCTTAACAAAGATCTGCAATGTTGATAGGAACGACTAGGATGTATGAATACCAACCATTCTCTAGGCATATATGATGACTTGTAAGAAGTTAACAGGGAAAACGCCATTTATATTGATGTATGAGCAAGAAGCAGTGATGCAAATGGAGTATATAGTGCCCAATTTAAGGATCGCAATCGTAACTGAGATGGTTGATCACGACTCCATGGAGGAATGCTTAGCGTAGCTACTTGCATTGGAGGAGGATCACTTTTTTGCTGTTTTTCATCAACAGGTGCAGAAATCTAGGGAAAGGGAGTTACATGATCACCACATTAAGTAGAACACTTTTAAGAATGGAGATTTGGTCTTGATGTGTGATAGTAAGTTCACAAAGTTTCCATGGAAGTTTCAGATGCATTGGCTGGGACCCTATGTAATCAAGGATATTTCAGAGGGTGGAGTAGTTCAGCTCGTGATGTTGAATGGGGAGTTGTTTCGTGTACATATTAATGGAAGTAGATTGAAGGTATACAGGGATGATCTTGTTCCTGCAAGGCTGCAATAACTATATGAAAATAGGAAAGTCTTAGTGCATCAGGTAGTTGAAAGAAAGCGCAGAACTATAAACTACTCTTTCAACCAATGGTTCCATCGAAGAAGGAGGGTTGTACGATATTTAAGGAGATGGTAAAGTTGGAGAAAGTTGCAATAGTGTAGTTGCACCATAAGTGTGTATCTCGTGCAGTCTACCTAGAATATGAGCATTGTAGAAGATACAGTTGATTTAATCGTGATTTTTCTGTGAAAGGGAGTGGGGGTAGTGATTTTATCGAGCATATATATGGAAATATACCACCAAATTTCCATTTCTGAGGAAGATCTGGAGACATTCATGGCATTCGAATTTGAAATTGGCTATAAATATGATCTCCCAATCTACATTCAAACACTTTTCCTATTGAAGAATTATTTTGAGATTTTGTGCCTAAGTCTGAGCTGAGAGCAGTGTTGCATGTTTGGTAAGGATTGGTAGGACATCTATTCAGCATTTCTGGAACAAGGATTAATAGGCATCATGACTGCTACTCCTCCTACATACACCACAACTCGTAGATCATTGAGACCAAAGCCCACAATTACAGGAGCGATAACAACGATGGTAGAAAAATCAAAAGCAACAACAATGAAGAAGCAGAAGAAACCACATAATCCACTCATGTGATAGTTGCCTAGGAAGATGACTAGTGAGTAGAGGAGAAAGGGGAAGCTAGACAAAGAGAAAAAGAAGAAACCAATGGAACCAGTTGACTTAGAGGAGGAAGAGCTTTGAGTAGGAATTGAGGATATAAATGTCGACGAAGCTGAACCAATTTCATGGTTACCTCCTATATGCCACCAAGGAAGTCGACTGCTAAGGTGACCAAGGACCTTGATGCAGTGGAATTTTCCATTTGTACACCTTTTCTTCCTAAGGATGTGTCCTTTGAAGGAGCGTTGTTGGCACAGGTAGCGTAACTGCATATGGAGGATTGGAATTTGGCAAATAGGAAAAAATTCCCTCATTTTGAGTGAAGTAAATACTTGAAGATGGTATGTTATGAGGAGGTTGGTGTCACCCTAGTAGAGCCAATGACTCGAAAGGCTAGGATTCAACATGTCGGGTTGCTGAACATGTTGTTTGTGCCTCATTTTGGGCACAACAACATCAATACCATATGTGTGCACTAGTTTCTAACCTTAGTACACGATGAAGATTTATGGATGGGGGAGAGGATCCCAATTGATGCTATGATGATCAAAAGATCACCGTGCTACCATGTAAAGGAGCTAACCCCACTGACACTTTTGTTGGAAAATCTCAAGAAAATAAGCTTGCATACCAAGTGAAGAAATATTTTCATGTTGTCAAGAAATCATGAGGCTACATTTTTAGTTCAATTTCTGATGAGGCTGTCGCATTTTCCACGTCCATTATGAATGATAAAAATATGAGGAAGTGTCGGGCAGACAAAGTGTTAACCATAGTCATTCAATTGGCTATGCAGTGCACTCAAGGAATATAGTTTAATTGGGTCAGCTGTCTCTATTAGGAGTTTCTGAACGATTATTGTTGGGCTTCAGATTTGATCTCATTTTGCTTTAATAAACATATCTAGCTATCCATTTATCCCTCATTTTCATCTCATCCATCTCACTTTAATGAATATTTGGTGTTTAAACAGGTATTTAACTTTGATTTATCAATTTCTAAAGTTTTTATTAAAGTTTGAGTTTTAGTGCAATTTTGGCAGTTTTAAGAAATTCCCGTAATCACTTCATGGTTGATATGGATGCAGGCCACCTCAGCACGAATGGGATGCATGAATAGAAGGCTTGGGAACTAGGACCAAGCCACCTGTGCTTGGTTTCAGCAGAACGAGTTTTCTTATGCCTTTTTGGAGCTAGTCAATCATGACTAGTCATCCAGAAATCCCATTTAAATAGGGCTGTTTTAGGATTCCCTGATTTTAGTCATATTTCTTGGGATGAGGGAGTTGGATTCGACCTGGATAGGTGGATTAGGATAGCTATGTTTGTTAGAGATATTTCATATCAGTTGGTTTCATAGACTCATTATTTAAGAGCCACATTTTGATGGCTCAACACACTTGACATTTGACACTTTTATGTTGTAATATTTTTGGTGTGAAGACTTAAGTTGGAGACTTGTGTTACTTTTATTTTTCTGATCAATACATGGATGTTTGACTGATCTAAAGCTTCTGATATCATCTTCATAAGTGTGCAAGGCAAGGGTGGAGGGTCCCCACACCAAGCTAAGTACACTTCCAATTTAGACTAGTTTTATTTCATTGCAATTCTGGTTGATGTTAGCTTTAGTTTTTCAAAGTCTTATTTCAAATTGCATCATGGTTATTGATTTCATTTATTAATGGTTTCTTCATCATATAATTGAGTTGGCAAGCAAGTGCTCAAGTTGAGCATTCTCCCTTTGAAATGGTGAATTAGATTTAGTCCTTTATTTACATGCAAACAATTTGTTTCTGTTTAGATTTATATCTTAAGATGAATAAGTTATTATGGAAAACTTTGAATGTCTCTTAAGTTAAGAGCTCTTTTTCATGTATGATTTATGCATCTTGAGTCTTTGATTATAATCTCTAATTCATTGAAGTCATAATTGAGGTGAGAGCAGATCTCTTGAGTCAAGAACTCTTTCAGTATTTCCTCTTTTAAGCTGATTGAATTAAGAGTTTGTGATATATGTTTCCTTAGTTTCTTTTGACATTTATCTTTCAAAGTATAGTTATACTTGATCTTCATAAATAGTGGATTTACCTCTAATTTTCACAAACCCGGATTGATAATAATACTTGCGTTAATTTAGCCACATAAATTAGCCCAACATTTTGGCACCGTTGCCGGGGAGGCAAATATCGGCATAATCTATAGAAAGATAAAATCCAAAATAAACAAAAACATTAGTTACATTTCATTTTCTTAATTATGATTCTTTATGCCTAGAGTTAGAGATCCTTACGGTAGATTTATCAAAAACCCCCCTCGAATAGAAATAGGATCATCACATACACCTGTTACTGGTAATCCACTCATTGAAGAGCTGATTGAAAAACAAAGAAGTGGTCAAAGATTAACTTTGATTGAAAGGAAAACATTGTCTGCTTGGGAAACAAAGCAAAAATTCTCCACTTCCGGAAAACCAAAAGAGAAAGGCAAGCAATTTGTCTTTCCATCCATCGATCCACCTATCTTTCCACAACTTGAACCTCCACCTAAAATTGAAACAAATCAAACAATGGCAGAAGGACATGGATCCGTCCATCTTAATGATGAGGAACAAAGAGCTGAAAATGAAAGACAACAAATAGAATGGGGGAGGAAGAGAGAGGAAGATAGGAAGACAGAAAATGATAGAAAAAGACAAGAAGATGGACATGACCAAGAAACAACCTTTGGTTTCCCAATCATAGATACCAGTGCAATACTAGGAGAAGAAGTAAAAATGAAAAACATTCCACCTTCTGTGTTGCCAAAATTCTATGGAATGTCTACTGAAGATCCAGATTCATTCATGTTTGAATTCGATATCTTATGTATAACATATGGTTATACGGCTGATGTCCATAAACTTCGTCTTTTTCCTGCAACATTAAAAGCAGCAGCTTTAAAATGGTTTATGGGATTAGGAGAACAAACAATAGCTTCCTGGGATGATATGCGAACTGTCTTCCTTAAGAAATACCAGCCTTATTGCAGATCTAGAGATTCAAAGGAAGATGTGTTTAGAATGACACAGCAAGAAGATGAAAATCTAGAAGAATATTTAGAACGGTTTGCATATAATCTTCAGAAGTCTA
>APFE030021802.1:0-12465 GCA_000404065.3 Pinus taeda
GAAGTAAGTAATTGTGGTAATAAATTGAACCATGGTCTCTTTAATTATGATTAGAAATTATTATATTATTTTAATAATTTAACGAACCTTGACCCTTTCCCCTAGGCCCTGGTCTAATCTAGATGTTAAGGGTCATTTTAACCGTTGCCCGTTCATATAGCCGTTGAAGGACCTGCATGCACTATTTAACTGATCACTCAGAATTGTTCCTCAACTTGTCCTAACGATGAACCATACTAATTGGTTCGAAATGCGTCGACAAATGATTCTCTATGTGATTTTGCTAAAATCATTCTCACAATCAAAGTATGGATCATAGAAGTCTAAACTCTTTAATATTTTTTTCTATAGTAGTTTATATCTTTTTTAACTCAAGATCTACTAAGTGCTATGAAGGATCTAATTTCTTGAGGTGTAAATTTTATTTAGAGTGAAAAGAGATTTGATCCTTCTAAATATTTGGTAAATCTAGAGTTAAGATGGATCTAAGCTAAGATGGATCAAAATTATTTAGTAATGCATAAAATTTCTAGTAACTTGTTAACAAAAACAAAATTTACATCAGGTACCAGATTAATTTTTAAATTTTGTTGTTGATAAGCCCTTCTTGTCCTGTCATCCTTTCTTCGAACATTAAGGTCTAGGAGCATAGATAAACCTCCATGTATCTTATGCTTTTGAGCATGATGATATTCTAGTTTTTTAAGTAATCAAACATTTTTTTTTTGGTAACTAGGTAACGCCTAGGCTGGGGTCAGCCTACTTATTGGTTGTAAGAAGATCGGTACACCCAAAACGGGATGCTTATCACTGGGATTGTGCGAGGCTTTAGTCAAGCCTGGACACCGTTGGGAAGTTTAATTCCTCGAAAGTGGCGTCCACTCCTCTGCCCCTCCCCATGAGGTTTAAAACTATGACCAAGCGGGGACTAAACCCCATGTAAACCTACTGGTCTATACCACTTGTTAGTTTGTCATATTTTTATTCTTGGATTATAGTAGTCATTTACATTAATCATTTTTAACTTTTAATTATGTTGCTTATTAGCCAGTCATATATTTTAGTCCTGGACTAAATTAGTCATTTAAGTTAGTCGCTTTTAGTTGAATCACTTAATATCTAGTCATATATCTTATCCCTAGACTAAATTAGTCATTTAAGTTAGTCATTTTTGGTTCAGTCACTTAAAATTTCTCAAATTTAATAGTAATTCACTTGAAATAATTGTGGTGACTAACTTTTTTAGTCGCGTAGTCACTAATCTCCCATTTTGTACTAGTGATGCAACCTGTGACCTTTCACCTCCCTTTTCTCCTAAATTCCATTATTTTCATAAATAAATGTGCCAAAAATGCCATATTGTCATTCCAAAGCCCTAGCCATTGCCTTTTCCAATTTCCTTAGCCATAAACAATCAAATGAAAACCCACTAGGATGTCTTGCCCAACATTCAACTTGGAATAAGTGTCCCATCAGTCATGGTTATTATTTTTTCCTTTATTAACTTTTATTACATGGAATTTTCACTAGAGTTGTTACGAACCCTCCCCCTTGGGGAACACCATCCTCGATGTTATACCACACCAAGACCTTAGCAAAACCGTTGAAAGGAAAACATACTACCCATGGAACTTTATAACATAGCTCGATGCAATATTTACAATGATCACCCTGCTGAAAGAAAACCATTATGACAACATAATAACATGACATCATAATAAAATGACACCCATACCGCTAATTGGAGCTTTATAACTTAGCTCATGGAAGTATTTACATCCATATACATATGTGCATATAGCAAAATCATCAAAACATATACCAGAACATATACCAAATTCACACCAAAACATTAAGCCAAAACGACTTTGCCTCAACCAGCAAACAAGGAAGGATACATAGCCTGCATCTAATCTTCCATCTCCCATGTAGCTTCATCAGGCCCAAAGTGCTTCCATTGCACTTTAACTTGCTTGATTGCTCAGTTCTTGAGCATGAACAAACTTTTTTGCAATATACACTAAAGCTATGGCTGGAATTGTCCATTCGGTTCCATCTGCAATACAAACCAGTCAATCACATGATCAACATCCTTAACATACTTCTTAAGCAAAGATACATGGAAAAAATCATGGACTTTCACTATCGAAGGTAGTGCAAGGTTATAGGCTACTGGCCCAATCCTCTCAATGATACTGAAGGGTCTACAAAACTATGGTGTTAGCTTGGCACATGATCCAATCCGTAAGGAGCTCTTCTTTGGTTTGATGCACAAGTACACCTATTCCCCGACCTGAAACTCCTTGAACAACCTGTTCCTATCTTCATAACTCTTCTGCCTATCCTATGTTGCCTTTAGATTCTTCTTGATCACCTGTATTTCCCATTCCATGTCTACCAACATATTTGGTCCAATCAATACCCTGCTACCCACTCCATGATGGCCCTTATCTTCTTTGGATCTACTGCAAATCCTTCCTTGGAGACAACGTGCCCCAAGTAGTGCACCAGAGTCTGAAAGAAATTGCACTTGCTGAGATTAGCATACAACTTATTCTCTCTCAACAACCTCAACATTGCTGCTAAATACTCGACATGCTCTTCCTCATTTTTAGAATATACTAGTATATCATGAATGAACACAATAACAAACTTATCCAAATATGGATGCAACACACTATTAATCAAGCACATAAATGTAGCTAGAGCATTAGTTAAGACAAATGGAGTGACAATAGACTTGTAATGCATCCTGAACGTAGTCTTGTAAATTTCATCCTCTTTTATGCGTACCTGCGGTATCCCGGTCTCAAGTCGATCTTGGAGAACATTGCTACTCACTTCAGCTGATCGAACAAGTCATCAATCCTCGACAAAAGGTACCTGCTCTTGATAGTCACTTTGTTCAACTACCTGCAGTCAATGCATAATCTGATAGTACCATCTTTCTTCCTTACAAACAATACCGGTGCACCCCATGGTGATACACTTGGCCTAATTTATCCCTTGTCCAAAATTTCCTTCAATTGCAACTTCAACTCAACCAACTCAGATGTGCTCATCTTGTAAGGCTATTTTGATCCTAGAGCTACCCTAGGCACTAACTCAATAGAAATTTATACCTCCCTATGAAGTGGCAACTCTGTAATGTCCTCAGAAAATACATCCTTGAACTATTGTAAAACTGGGTACTTTCTCAACACATCCATATCTCCAACTTCCTTACCCTTAGCACTAGAAAAGTGCACTGCGAATAACTTACACCCTTTCCTGTGGATACGCTTTGCTTGCATAGTTGTCACCATCCTAGCTGATCTGGCTTTCTTCTTCCCCATTGTCATCAACACACTCAATGGCTTTGTCATAACAGTCTACCTTGGTTATATGAAGATAAAACTAATCCATTCCCAACAACATACTATATGATCCAAATGGTAATACATTTAGATGTGTTGCAATAGGTATACCATTCAAATAAAATGCACAAACTCTTACCCAGTGATGAACTCGCTTCTTTGTACCTATAGCCAACTGCACTAACCAAGACTCTGCATGCAAGTCCTTACTCAAACCACAATTATGCACTAAGTTAGGACTAACATAGCTATAATTAGATCCAGGGTCAATCAAAATAGAAATAAATTGATCACAAACCTTACCGTCCATCTCAATGATAGATGCGTGTTTTTATTCCTACCTGTTGTCAACTGTTGTATAGATACATGGAATACTCTGACCAACATCCCCAATAGTTTCCGCCTCCTATGCACTTTATATATTAGGCCTACCACCCTACTTTTGTGGACAATATCTCTTAATTTGTTCTTTTCTACATGTCATATACTCCAACTGGCCAGTGCCCTCACCTCTATGCTTTTGCTATTGTGACTCGTGTCCATGTCTAGCTTCATTAACCTTATTTTTCGGTGCCACATTCTCTTTCTCATCTACATGCGGTAGCCTTGTCCTCTTAGGCTACCATTTACCTTTACCCTTGTCTTTTCCCTTCCATCCTTGTTGAGATTCATTCTTATGATTTGATTGTTCATAGCAATGCTTCAATTTCCTAATAAATTCCTCAAGTGGTCTTGGCCACTTGCAACTCCTTAGCCATACGCTTGTTCTCAGCTATCAAGAATATCAAAATTTAGCTAGTGGATTTGGCATATTCCTTTGTAGCATCAGCCAATGTGAATGGATGTTTGCGCACATCAAACATGATCACTCATTCCTGAAAATGCGCAGGAGATACATGGACATCTGGATTAGGCAATCTGTGCGACTGCACAACTTTGTGTTGTGACTCGTCAAAGGATATGTTGTGCACATCTACTTACGAATTGTCCTGAAGGATTTCAGTGTCTCCTTGATCACTTAGGACTTGCTCTGCTCCCAAATCTAGTTAAGCTGGTGGATTGACCTCTTGGTCCTTGGGAACGAGATCCATATCCTGATATTTCTCTGGTTGAACCACATCTGTGTCCATCTATTCCAACATCTGTATATTCTCCTAAAAAAAGTCCTGCTCCTGTGACTTCCCACCCTGTTTGCTATTTGTCAGTTGTTCTGATGAATGAATAACCTGTATTCGTGCAATTTCATCAATGTGTGCATGTTGCACCTCCTATTGTTCTTGTTCCTGTTGCGTTTCCTTCTCTCTTTTGCGCAGCTCTTGTTCTTCCCTTAGTTGTTTCTTCAACTCCTACAACTTCCTCTTTGCTTCCTCCAATTTTTGCTTCTCCCTTTGTCTTTGTGCAATCCTTCTGTTACATTGTTGGCTTGTTGGGGCCTGACCCAGGTTTGGAGTGATTTATCCAAACAAATCCTAGTACTACTGGGCCTTTCAGCAATAGTCCGCGGAGCGCAGACTGAGCTCTCACCCGAAGTAGTATGGGATGGTGCAAGAACCAGGTTTCCACACCCTGGAGATGTCTGATGAGTTCAAGTGGTTCGAGGTTCGACGCTGCGCGCATGTCGCTACACGCACTTTCCCGTACCTTGCAGCCTAAGATGTTTCCTTTGCACAACCCTACTCAGGGGTCGAATGCTATTATTACCTCAGTCCTTACTAGTATTCCAGTGTTAGTTTATCATTTTAGCCTACTTGTGTGCTTTAAGTTATACTTAACAACATAAATCATTCATACAAGTGCGCGCAGTAAATAACCAGTATATTTGTAATTTACATAAAACATGCATTAACCCCATAAAAATACAGAGAATTAAGATAAAAATTATCTTTATTAATCTCTTTTTCGGTTACAAACTCGACTCCGCCCTGCGCACTCAGCTGCATGGGCCCGCACACTCAGCTGTGGACTATTAGGCCTCTGCGCACTCAGAAGCAGAGCCTTCTCCTACTCTACGACTCAAAGACACACTTAGTCACCTAGAATCTTTCTTCTTTCTACTACTTTGCTATCTCCATTGCCTTCTATTACACTTACAGCCTCGCTCTATTTATACAATCCCATGGTCTGCGGACCATGGGCTGGCCGACATTACATTACAAAACTAGGGCGGATAACCTTGTGACTCTATCATACATTTTACGCTCCATGCCCACAATTCCCATAGTCTTTACAATGATATCGGGTCAAAACTTGGGCTTTGAGCCCTAAAACATGCCTTGGGGGAATTCCATGCCCAACAGACCCCCAACACAAACATCATGACTTGCCCTCGATTCACTCCATTGCCGCGACGATATTTGCACGGATTTCGTCCAACTATTCACGAACTGTGTTGAGGTCAGCAGCGCACTGAGATGCTGCTTGCTAGATCTGCTGCATCTACTATTCTGAGACCTCTGTGTCCGGAGTGCTTCTCTGCATCAGTGCATACATCCCCTATATATATGCATGAGCTTTCCTTCGATGGTTGTCATGATAGTGAAAGCCTCGTCGATCCAAGGCTGGACATGCACTTTTAGAACTACCTCCTTATGTCGAGCTACGTCCACCTACTCCTTTAGTGCCTTAGCCCGCTGCATCCTCGCAAGATGCTGGGTGAGGACCACTATCTGCGCAGTTCCTTAGACACTGTCATATTGCTATTGGAGTTCTCGCGCTTCTATTTCCAATTGCTAGATGTTGGGGTCCCCTTGCAGAGTTGTGAGAACCTCAAGTGCTTCTTCCAACATGTTGGTGTAGTCTCGCACTACACCTCCCATTTCCTCCAATCCCGCTGAGATAGCGCCAGTGCGCTATTATCTAACTTCCGGGGGAGTGGATGGCTATGCCTTTAACTGCAAATCGGTGATCTAAAGATTCAGCTCCAGCTGAACCTTGATCGTTTCTTCCTTGGCCTCACGTACTCCTGTCACTAACCTATGGATCCGCACCTCCACTAGTAGATCTGTTGGGATGGCCAACTCCAGGACGCTTTGGCAAGTGTCTTCTACCACCTGCACCATGTGTTGACATTATGACACCAATTCATCGCGCTGCAAGCTGACTTGTTCCATGTTTATATTTTTCTCACTAAGGACTTGGATCGCACGACTCTCCCTAGTGCGTAGCTCTGCCGTTATCCCCTCCTGTAACAGATATAATGTATCACGTAGAAGGGCAACCAGATTAAGGCCAAGGCCTTTCATTATGCTAACCGAAAATCTATCAGTCTCTTTTGCTGTCACTATGGCCCCTTCGGGAAACAATATTGTGTTTTCCATCCGTGCGTGCAGCATCTGCTCTGCTGCTGAGGATCCTACTGCGAGGTGGATTGAAAGGGTACCCACTTGAGGGGGACACACCTGTAACTCCTGCAACTGCGCTCTGAGGGACCGCAACACAGTTTGGTGCTCCTACATAAAATCTTGAAGGGCCTCATTGGTGGCATCGGGCATTGTCTCGCTGATGTCATGCAGATCACCCTCAGTGAGGGTGATTGGGTCAATGGCCAATTTCGAGGCCTTGACCTTCCTCCTTGACCCTGCTCGTTCTATCGTGTATGGGCGCTTCAACTGTGTGGGCGCGGTCCCTGGCTCTGTGCTTCCTTCTACTGTTTACGCTTCCTCTGCCTCTTGCCCCTGCGAGGGAGTTGTTTGGCCCTCGTCGACCTTTGCGGTTGCTTCCTTTGCCTCCTGTGCTACTGCTACTACTTCTGCAGCGTTTTCTGCTCGGCGGCTTTCTGTGTCGCTTCCTGCGCTACCCGTACCTCAGCTGTTGTTGTTTCCTTCTGCCTTTTATGGGCCAATTTTGTGATGCGCAGCTTGGCATCGTCCTTCTTCTTCTACGTTGCCACCCTCTCGAGTTCTGCAAGATCTAGGGCGCGCCATTCCGGGGGCCATGCCTCCAAGACAGTGAAAATGGCATCGTCAATGGCTACAAAAGGTAGGTTCATCCACTGCTTTTTCAGATCCTTGCGTGCCTTGATAAAGATGTTGTGCATATCAGCCTTAAAGTCTGCAAAAATCTGTAGACTATTGCACACCGTGGGTGACAAGTGCAACTTTCGGTTGATCCACATCCGGATGTTCATCTCCATGAGCACCCAAAAGATCTTGCCGTCGCATATCCTTTTCGCATCCTTCATGGCCTAGAGCAAAGCATACTTTGGGGCCTCCGATAATTCTCTATCAATTATGGGGAATTGACTATCCTCCAGCAATTCCCCTACTATGAGCACTATGGATAGCAACAACCATGCATAGTGGAAGGTTTTACCCTGCTCCTGGGCTTCGCGATAAATTTTCCAAAAATTATGTGCAGAGTAATTCGAACCAATTAAACTGGACCCCCTCCATGCACTGCTCAGCCAGTGCGATCACCGGTGCAAGTACCTCGTCTACGTGGCACTTTCGCATAACTTTGTCGGCTAGGATTTGGGTTGCCACGCGCACCGCTTTGTGCTTGATGCTAGAGATGGTGTAGCCCCTCTTCTTCTTCTCCATCTTGTACTTCGTCTTCATGGCCTCCGCGAGGGCCAAATCACTACCCTTTCTTTCCAATATGGTCGCAGGGTCCTTTCCTTTGTAGGGGAGCTGGGAAACATGGTGAATTAGGTCTTTCATGATGGGGATAGGCTCCTCTAGCCATAAATCCCCATCATGCACCATACAGAGTAGCTTCCTAATGACAAAAATGGTTATTGGCGCACGGTGGAAATGTGGCAACCATAGTAAGTTCAACAGCCCCACCTTTTCCACTCCGCGCAACCACTTCTGCGGCTCTAACGTTGTCACCATCCCCGCGGTCTTTTGCTTCATGAGGTTCCTGGTCTCATGATGAGGGAACTTCTCATGGTTAGCGAGGTCCCAATCTTCAAACTTCATGGTTGGTACACGCCCCAGGTGCGTGCCTTCAAACACAATGCCATCTGAGAGGAGCAGGATCTGGAGTGAACTCTTAGTTTCATCCAAGTCCTTAGGCACTTTGGCCTTCCCTTTTCGCTAGGTATTTCGCGAAGACTGGACAATGGTCCTTGTCATGTCCCTGGACTTTGCACTTTATGCAACATACCTCCTCGCATGCTTCTAGGTGAGCTATCCTGTCTTGTTTCAGGCTCTGCATCTCAAGACACAAGTTCTTCAACTACGCGTGGATCTGTTGCACTCCCAAATTAGGATCTTGTATCGTGGTCTCATGCAGTCTCATTGCGATCTCCAAGGCCTCGGCCTGAGTTGATAACTTTTGTTGTGATAACGCATTCCTTCGATGCAGCGTTAGCGATGCTACAAACCATGCGCGGTGTTGCCCATCCGTCAAAGTCATGTTGAATTCATGAATCATACACTTTAGTCTCTACTCCAGCTCCCAGGGGGTTTCACCTTTAAGCATCGTAATTTCCTTAAATCTGATAATCAACTGTGTCTTTGATTTTGGCCTGCTAAATTCTCTATTTAACGCAACTTGGATATCCACGATTCCTACATTTGGATTGTCATTGGAATGCTTAATGTAGCACGTTAGTGTGCGATCTTGCAAAGTGTTGGCGAGTGTTGCCTTCTTAATATTATCATTCGTGACTCCTTGTGCTCCCCATATAGCCTTTACCACAAACCAAAATTGGTTTGGGCCTTCATTCCCTACTCCTTTGAAAACCACAACTTTATTGTGCTCACCATATTGAACTGTGGTGGTGGCTGAGTTGGTGCGGGTGAAGATGGGGGTGAGGATGGTGAAACTAGTGGTGGTGTGGGTGGGGATGGTATGTGCGGAATTCGTTGTCTTATCAGATTGATCGCACTTCTTGGTGAAACTTTCGCGAGCACCTCCTCGCTCTCCTGCGGAGGTGAAATCAAGGGACTAGTCTTTAATTCTTCACTACCTTTGTTTCTATAGATCCTCCCACTTCGCATAGCCCCAAACATCGATTTATTTGCATAACCCGCTTTTCACACAATAGCATTTTAATCCAAGTTCAAAGATTTAATGTACTTACCTCGCGGTCCTTTGAGGAAGCATCATTCTGCCTCGCTGTAGCTAACTGACATATCTACCACGAACTCGGTCATAAAGCCACCTATAATTCGATCGAGCCAATGATCCACAATGTGCATGATCTTATCTCCTGATGCTTCTAGTCTGTGCACCAACTCTGGAGTCCACACAATAGGTTTGTCAAGCCTACACCTTCCCTGATTGTCTACTAGCTTCGTGATCCACTCGTACAACTCAGAGGGGAAAGATGCAAATAAAATTTTGTGAATTTCCATATATAAGTAGTGCTCTAACCACTGTTCCTTCAATACTCGCGGATTCCTGTTTTCCTGCGCCGCGAACTCGTGAATCTTTCTATCCAACCACTCTTCAATTTCTTTTTTTTTCAGATTCTAGTGAGCGACATCAGACATCTCTTATGCAGATCCTGGTCCTAGCAATGGAACCATTTGTTGGCTTGTTGGGGCCTGACGCAGGTTCGAAGGTGATTTAGCCAAAAAAATCGTGGTACTACTAGCCCTTTTGACAACATTCCACGGAGCGCAAACTGAGGTCTCACCTGAAGTAGTATGGGAGGGTGCTAGAACTAGGTTTCTGCACCCTGGAGATGTCTGATGAGTTCAAGTGGTCTGCGGTTCGACCCTGTGCACACGTCGCTACACGCAATTTCCTATACCTCGCAGCATAAGATGTTGCCTTCTCAGGGGTTGAACGCTGTTATTACCCCAGTCCTTACTAGTATTCCAATGTTAGTTGATTATTTTAGCTTACTTGTGTGCTTTAGATTATACTTAACAACATAAATCATTCACACAGGTGCGCGCAGTAAATAACCAATATATTTGGAATTTACATAAAACATGCATTAACCCAAGAAAAAATACACCGAATTATGATAAAAATTCTCTTTATTAATCTCTTCTTTGGTTACAGACTCGACTCCGTCCTGCACACTCAGTTGCAGGGGTCTGCACACTCAGCTGCGGACAACTAGGCCTCTGCGCACTCAGCTGCAAAGCCTTCTCCTACTCTACGACCCAAAGACACACTTAGTCACTTAGACTCTTTCTTCTCTCTACTACTCTGCTATCTCCATTGCCTTCTTTTACATTTAGTGCCTCACTCTATTTATAAAATACCATGGTTCGCGGAACATGGGCAGGCCGACATTACATTACAAAACTAGGTGTACAACCCTGTGACTCTATCATATATTTCACGCTCCACGCCCACAATTCACAGAGTCTTTACAATAATATTGGATCAAAACTTGGGAATTGAGCCCCAAAACATGCGTTGGGGGGATTCCATGCCCAACATGCACTGTCACATATTTGCCTTAATCTCCAAATTTTCTCCTAATACAAGTGGATATGCTTTGAACTTGCAGCTTTTCTCTACCTTTGCACTGTCGACAACCTTTCTCTTGCCTTTGTCATGCACAATTCTGGTGCCCTCTGTTGTTGTTGATGTTGCTGCCCTCTAAGATGTTGTTGCCCATTGCACTGCTAATCATTCTACAGCCACTCTGACTGGTTCATTGAGCCTTGAGGAGTTATAGGAGTATCTCCACGGGTCTCCCTTAGGCTAATGGAATGCCCTGTGGATCCATGGATGATACACTCTCACACAATAGTCTTCCACTAAATGATGCGAGTCATATGGATTGAAACTTATGGTGTCAAAGGTGAACTTCTCGAATTCCTCCATCTCGGCCTCAGCATGCTTGAGATTCTAGATCTCATACAAGATGATCCGCAAAGGAAGATCGGGCCAAGATGTCTTCTTCTTCATGTGCAGTTTCGCTGACAACCCTCTCGAGAAGTGGTATGCAACCACTTGCATGGCCAACTTTTCCATGGAAAAATTCGGTTAAACATGTGGAGCCTTCTCTGTAATGTACATCTAGATGAAGGTGCTAAGGGGTGAGGCATACTAATCTATTATATTAACCAGTGCCTCCATTGTTGCTTGTGACATGCAAGGCGGATCCTGCTCAAAGATCATCCTATACACCGGGGTGATGAAGTGGTCTAATAGCTATAGTATAACTCCACGGAAGCTGCACTCGAAGAACAACCTGCAATAGGTGTGCACAGAGGTTTCTGAAAGTGTCCATGCCAAACCCAAGCCAGGAAATTGCTAATGGGCATCAAGAATGTAGGCGAACATAAATAGCTTTGCTTACTAACACTTGGGTGGATTCCAGGCATGTATTACTTGCCCCTTCAGTTAGAGAGCCAACATATTGGACCAATTGAAAAGTCTTGCTTCATTCGCCAATTGATCCAACACAATCACCCAAATTTGTGGGAATGTCTCTGTACTTTCTTGATCGTATAAGCGACATGCAAAGATGACCAAGAACTGATAAGCCTTTCGTAGTATATTTGTCTTGTATACCTGGTTGGGTGTTATCCTAAACTTAGATGGATATCTCACCCAACTCTTCAAGATGTCTCTTGAGTTTGCAATGTTGTTGGGATTGGTGAAGGGTGCATTCATTGTGTTCACCGACTATGGAAAGTTCTCTTCCCTGAAGATAGCAAGTATTTTTCCACTGGCACTGCTCAACACCATTGCCTCTGGATCAATTTGTGATACAATCGAATGGATCATGTATGCACATGGAAATGCGGGATACCACATGCAACCCAATACAAGCCAGACTTGTGTATGTTGACATAGACTCTGCGGTCCTCCAAATTCTCCTCAAAGGTGCCTGAAAAGATGTCATTGATGTCATGCCATTTGATCTTGATCTCATGCCATTACAAGATATGGTTGGATTCATTTATTCTTTATCTAGGCTTTGTTCCTGGAGTATATCCTCTTCTTTTGACCTTTCTTGCTCCTTTTCTTCTTCCTCTTCACAATCTATGTAGAATAATTTCTTCTCAACACACTTATGACCTTTAGTGTATTGTTTGGTCAATTTAGTGATGTCTAAATTACAACTTTTAAATGTCAACCCGGGGCTCGTAAGCTGATGAAGTGAGGTGTACTGTATGTACTTAGGCAACTATTTCTTAAGCTTTTGTCGTTTTTAACTTTTTAAGTTTGTTTTCAAGTATATCTCTCC
>APFE030021805.1:0-12942 GCA_000404065.3 Pinus taeda
TCAACCACTTTGAATTTCTTGTTAAGATCTAACTAAAGACTCAAAAAATTGAAAGCTAGGCCAACTAGGAGCACATAGCACACACTATAATGTCCCTAAATATATTAGCGAGTCAAACAACTTCAAAGAATTTCCGCTCCAGGTGATTAGGACCGGACACCAAAATACAAGAAAGTGAAGTAAGGGGCCTCCTGAAGATAGTCTGGGATAATGATGGCCCGATCCTATCAGTGAAGGTAACAAAGGAAGTTACGCTAACCTCCTAACAACAGCCTACATCACTGCAAGCCCCCAAGCTTCGCAAGGGTGCCCTCCAGTAGTACCGTTGAGAGTGATACAACGTCGACCTCAGGTGCCACGGGATTCCCCTCCGAAGCCACCTGTGTAGATCCCTAGGAGTAGCAACTAAGATTACCAACTCATATCAGAAGCCAAGCAGAACAGTCGTGAGGTAAGTTCGGACATGTAGGAGAGGGGGTATCTCTCTTCCTTGTCTTTACAGACCCTCGTGCTTAACTCCCAGATCCGGAGCTTTCCTGGTCTTCCTAACGCTATTGGATTTTCACTCACTATTTAGACTCCTATGTTTGACAGTTTAAAATTGCCTTGGAGAGTTAACTCTCCACTCACCTAATCCAAGGCCCTAAAATATCCTAAAACTTGTTGATGTATCTAACTCGAAAAATATAAAGTTCTAGTATATTTTAAATTAGCGCTTGATTTTAATGGGTTGTTATTTAAGTCAAGGGATAAACAGAAGTGAAACTAGTGGTGTTTTGACGCAAAATAAATTAATAAAAACCAAACTACATGCAAATGCACTTGTTTTCATTTTTCGATGAAAAGAAATTTCTATAGGGTTCAGAGGAACTTCAAATAAAGCTACAACTTTTTCTTTTCTTTTCTTCAAAATTCACACTCACAAAAGCTAACAAAACTATAAATGCCTAGAAAGATGCACAAACTAATCCTAATGCAACAAGTACATCTCGATGCAAAATTCAAAAATACTCTTAAATCAAAAGATGAAAGTTGCTTGTTTATCAATTTTAGATTTTCCACTTAAATGTTTAGATGGAATATAAGTTTTTGTTGCTTATTTTGTTTAAGCACTAAAAGAAAGATGAAGACAGACAAATAGGCACTTTGACTCAACAAAAAGGAAAACTAAATCAAAACAAAGTTCAAGAAAGCAAAACAAAGTTTCAAGAAGTTTCCTTCAAAAGCAACTCAAAAATGACTTTTCAAAAACGCTCTAATAAGACTGAAACTTGATGACCGAAAAATAGGCAATGAAGCACTTTGCGAGTTTGCAACACAAAAAAAGTGGGAACTCAATGAAAAAGGTGCTTTGAAATGCTCTTAACAATCAACAAGCAGCGAGACGAGCTTGGCAATGAAAACCAAAAGATTGAAAAGACAACTTTCAAGAAAGCGTGAACAAACGACTTTCAGGAAACAAGAAAAGCACATGGTCATAAAAATATTTCAAACATGCAAACCAAAAAGTCATTAAAACAAAACTCAACATAGAGATCGAAATCAATCTTTCTGCCCTGAATAAACATAGCAACCAAGATTCCTTGCGAGAAACCTTGTGTGCTTAAGCAAAAACAAATGACGTTTGCAAGAAAAAAGAACAAGACAAACCTTTTCACAATCAGAGAGAATTTGAAACAAGACGCTTGTTGTAAAGCTAAATACTGTGACAGAACAGTGATTGTTCCAAACTGAATCAGACTAGCATACTATCTTCCAAAAACAAAAAGATTTTAAAAATCTTGAAAATTAAAGATATACACAACTGCGTTTGCAAACAGATGCATGTATACACGACAACGCTTAAGGAAACATGTGTATAAGCAGGTTAACTTAAGGAAAGATGTGCATATATGCCTCTGTAAACAGAGAAAACAACATATAAAAAAGCTCCCAAGAAAAAAAAAAAATATTCTAGAAAAAACTGATCAAAGCTCACAATTCAGGCATTGACTACACAACAACAGAAGATAAACATATAGCTGAGCCCTGATTGGCTTGAATACACCCAAACCAGGAACAACAATAGTGTTTTCCCCAGTGGAGTCACCAATTCTATTGTGGGATAAACTCCCCTAGGGTCTTGGGTGAATACCCTTGCAAACTGGGGGTTATCTATGCAAAGAAACACACATTCCATACAACCATAATGCTACTGTAAGAAAACTCTATGATAAGGGGCGTACCTGAGCTCCTACGTTTGAGAAGAGCCTTCCAGGGACCAAACCTTTCTTGGATTCCCTTTTTCTCCTTTTACCTGCAAAACAATCAATTCAAGAAGGTATAATAGTATATGGAATAAACATCATAAAGAAACCATCTTCATATTATAAGGAAAGGTAGTTAGTTATGCAATTAAACAATCGTTCACATATGAATCATAATATGGATATCATAAACATGAAGAAGATCTATATTAGGAACAAAGATATGTGTTTCTTTTATTATAGACAAATAAAGTATAGAAAAGGAATAATTTCACCTGATTCGTCCTTTCGCAGGCTCCAAGCAGAACCGTCTCCCTGATTCATCTAGTCTCAAGCCTTTAACAAACTCCTTCCATGACTTACTCCATGATATCTCAAGTAGTATGAAATCATCAACACACAAAAAGAAACAAGGGTTTCCTGTAGAATGGGGGAAGTGCAGGAGGCACAAGGGTCTTCAGACCTGGTCAGAGAAATCTCAGCATAGTAATCTTTCTCTCTCTTCTCGCCTCCCTCTGGCCTTCCCATAGAAGCCTTTTTATAGTTCTCCGAAAGTAGTTTTTTCGTTGGGAATTCGTTGGGAACAATTGGTCCACGGGCACTAACAGGCAATCAATAGGTAAAACCCGTGATCTCCGCCCAAAATTAAGGAGATTTACTTTTTTTAAGTGTTTTTAAACATATACGCGGGTTGGGTATACACAGACCCACGTATACACATGTTTAGCTCAGGGAAATGTCATGTATATGGAATAAAACACTGTTTTTTTACATTTGGGACCAGGTCTGGAAGGAGGGGTTGCCCTAGGCCATGCTTGCAACATCACAAACCTCAAGAGTGAGATTTGGAGCTATAACAACACCATCAATGGTTGTACTGAGCCATAGACTTCGTACTTCATCCTTGAATTTTTCAGGCCATGTATCCTCTATATGCTTCATGGCTATTGAAATTGTTGGGATTCACATAGCTCCTGACTCACTTTTATGTGACGCATGCTATCCATGCAACATAGATAATTATTTTCATTGAAAGAGCCTTTTGATCCTTGGGATTATACACATGTGCCTCAATATCTTATGAGGGGGACTAAGTGTTTCACTATCTTTTTTAATTATAGTACCTATAATGCCCACATTTCATACATATATATTCGTCTGCATATTCTCCTCTATGTAGAATAGAATCATTCAGACATGCATGGTATGATATGTACTCAATGCTCAATATTTTCAACAACCTCTTTACCACTTCGCAGCTACCCGACAAGACATTATCACTTGGAAGAACCTTATCTTTGAATATCCTTTAGTTGACGGGGAATTTAATTGTAAACTGTCAATATTTAACATTCATAAAATTGACCATTTTTAATTTTGATTGTGTGACAAAATATAAGGAACTTTGTTGATCATGGAAGTTAATTACCTCAATATTTTCAAGAAAAATGCATTGGACATGCCAAACTTTTCTTTCACATTGTAAAGAAACATCGTTGTCCTCGATTGAGTAGACTTTGACTTGATGCCATGGTCAAAGAGAGGGGTGGTGGAAGAAGATTTTAGACTTTCAAATAAGGTATCAGTGATATGAGCATCATTCCCTATCTCATCATTCTAGAATGCATCTAAAAACATTACCTCCATGAAAGTCATATCCTATAAGTAATCATCCATACCAACCTCTATTTCCAACTAGTGATGAAGAACTATTGTTATTGCAATCATTCCTAATTAGTGAATCTTGACATAGTGGGAATTGAATAGGCGGTTGGTTCAACCATTCTTTGTATGCTTCCTCTCTGATTCTTGCTCTTAATGTAACCTTCTCTTGACTTGACATTATAGTAGGGTGGTCGGGAGGATTATAGGTGGGTTGCTCATCATCACTAGAATCCTAATTTCAAAAATATTGAATGCCATTAATACAATATCAATGATATTAGTAAGCACGCCACTGAAATTGTCTTGTTGAATTTATTATATTATACCAAACAATTATTACCATTGTTGATCCAGAATTGGGGCTAGAAGATGCCATGTTCCAATTGGCAAGCTGAAGAGGTTGTCCATTTTCATATACCAACTTCTTACGATATGATACTCCTAATAAGAGCTTATGACATTTTTGAAAATATGGAGTAATATTCTCTACACTTGAACTGGATTCTGAATTGGGTTCTTGCAAATTCGGAAACATTTTTATTATAATTGACATGGATTAAAAAAAATCAATTAGATAATAGAAATATAAATAAAATCTTAACTTACTAGACATGGAGAGGGAGAACTTCGTGAAGGACTTTGTTCAACAATATGGAACAAGATGGAATTTGAAGAATTAGCCATTTAATATTATTGAGATTTTTTCCCCGCATTTGATAAAAAATAGAAATAAAACGTTGTGTGCATATCCAAAATTAATCTCGACAACCATATAGCCACAATTTGAATTTCAATATAGTTTTCAAACCATTTTTCAGGAATAAGATGACTTTAAGTGGAAAATGTATATTATGAACTACTGTAATTCATGTGGATGCATCCTAAAGGATAATTTGAGATTAATATGCCATTTTAAGTGAAATTAAAATTTTAGATAGATTTTAAACCCAATCACTATGTTTTAAAAAAAACACATTGATGCATTTAAAAAATGAACAACACTGATGTGTCCAAATAATACATGCACTGGTTTTCAGCATTGAAAACAAAATATATGTTATCATATCGGTGCTCTTCTACAAAAACACAATGATGTGTTTCAAAACAAAATGACACCGCTAAGCACTTGTTTCCTTATTTTAAAAAATAAAAATGAATTCAACAGTCTCAATGATATTATAACAATTAGACCATTGATGCTTTTCAATAGAAATTGCATCATTGCATTAAACAAAGTAATCACACCATTTTAGGATTTTGGAAAGAAAAATAAATAAATAAATAAATATATTATCATGTTGGTGCATTGAAAAATTTTGACACCCCGATAATGTCGGTGCAGTTTTTAATAAATGCTCTAGTGTACTTGACTATCGAATGCATTGATGTGTGGAGAAGAAAAGAAACATGATTTCTTTTTCTTTTTTTAAATTAAAAAAAAAAATGAGTGAAAATTGATTTTTTGAAATCTAATTTCATAAAGTGTTTTAAATAGTAAAAATTTATTTATCATTTCATTATTTTACCAACAATTTCAAGTTAGTGGTTTTCAACAGAGACATACTAGGAGTGCTATGCAGCAACAGAACACTTTGGAGTAGCTGAACTATTTAGAAGATCAGAAGCTGAAAGGTATGCTTATTCACACAAAAACATGCATAACAAAATTTCTAGATGTTATTGTTTATTTTGCTAATAAAAATTTCTACAATTTATGTTAGGTTTTAATAAAAAGAAATATCATTTGCAAGAGAGACATACTAAGAGCACTGTGGAGTTGCAAAATATTTTGGATCCACCAAAAGATTAAAAGTTGAAAGGTCTCGTGATTCACTCAAAACCCTGGATAACAAAAATCTTAAATTTAGTATTAAAATATTTTACAATTTATGTTATTATTTATTCACAAATCAGAAGAAAAGAAATAAAAACATTTTATAATAACAAATTTACTATATATATTACTAGTAAAAAATTTTATGATTTTCTTTCATATTTATATTTAATTAAAATTCGGACAAAAAACAAAAAAAAATCAATACTTACCTTAAACCCTTTCTTCTTCCTACAAAATTTCACCTTAGGATTTAACTTCCTTTACCACTTCACAATTAGGGTTTTTCCATTTAGGCATTTTAGATTTAATGGGTTTTTGCACTTACTATATATAGGTTGTTTTTCATGTAAAGTATGGGAATCAATTATTGAATTAGATCCAAAATCTATTGGCCCTCTCCATTTCTTTTAAAATGGATATATGTTTTGCAGTGTGCCCTCTGTAATATAACGAATCGGTTCTCCCTGTGTAATACAACACACCGAAATATTATAACACTCTCCATTTTATCCAATATGTTAATCGTTACTCCCATGTAATATAACGCACTGACATGCCTCTTCCAAATAACACCGTTAAATGATTTCAGTGCGTTTATCCCTACAAATTGCACAGTAATAATTTAAAATTAATTTTCCATGATGGTGTTAACAATTAAACGCTCAGTGAATTTAATGTTCTAAACACATTGGTGCGTTTATTTAGATAAAGATGTCGGTTACTAGAGATTTTTTTGTTGAACATTATTTGATTTATTTGTAAAATATATTTAATGGCTTCTACTTTGAACACTATGGGTTATGTATTGATAGAAGAAGTCCTATAAATTCTCACGTAACAAAAATACTTATCGGCACAATGAGCACATGAAAAACATAGAGAAGGAAGGTTATTTGTAAATTCTTTATAAATTATTTTTTTTGAACTATATGTAAGTTTAACTAATATGTATTGGTTGGTGTGTGTCATGCAGAGCCAGAAAATGAGCAAGGTTGATAAGATTATTTATGATCTAAGTGCAGAAGAGCGTAAAAGCCTGATAGAAAATTTTCATAATGATGAATTAGGTGAATGAAAAATATTATTCAATATGAGTTTTTTTTTAACTTCATTAATAATACATTTAATAATATTATCTAACATGTTTCAAACAATATATTAATTCAAATATGTTTAATCTTCTATAGGGAGAAACAACGAAGGAAAAAATCAATGTCCTTCTAAGAAGAGAAAAAATATAGAACATGTAAATGACGATGAATCGATCCTTAGCTCATCTAGAGTGGTGTTGGAGGCTTTTGAAAGGGGGAAACAATTTTACAAAACTATGAGGGATCTAGTGGAATGAACATTTAAATGTGCTTTCCACTTATAATACAAAAATCAAACTAATGATTCTAAGAACCAAATTATATCCAAGCTACAAGAAGTGTTTCTAGAGCAATGGTCAATGAGACATGTGAGACTTGTCATAGAAAAAACACACAACAACAAAAAATAATCATTCAAAAGGTAATACTCCTAATTTTATAAAATGAGTTTCTAGAATTATATGTATATATTACTACAAAACCTTCATTTATTAATATTGATTTTTTTATATTTAGTTTTCATATATCATTATAAAAATAATTTATTACTTTTGATAGAAATGTTATGAAAATCCCAAATGATGAACAAACTTATATGTGAAACATGCTAGTAGGAATGTCCAAAATTGTGTATAACGAGATAGTCAAATAAATGGACATAATTTCATCAGAGGAGGAGCCATCTCAACAACAAAGTGCTTCAAATGTATGTAATCATGATTGGATTTGTATATAAAAATAAAAAAATAAAAAAATTGCATTAAATATTAATTTTCAAGTACTTTCATGTAGAAAAAAAATAATATGGAACTCATTCATCACATAAATGGGACGATAAGGAAGAAAAGGGCTAATTTCAATGTTTGTGAGTATACATTGTTAACATTTCCTTATAACAACTCAATGCTTCATTTTTGTATATTTTAAGTTGTTTTACAATAACCACCCTTGAATGTCTTCAAATCGGTGCTAACATACAGAGAAGAGCCATCAGAAGAATTGATTGACATTGGGTTAAATAATGGTTGTGAGCATATGTTAGCATATAAAAAATTAATTGTGGAGTTTGTAAATATCTATGTTGTTTTATTTCTTAGAGTTTATAATTAGTAGGAAAAAAAAAATCTTTATATTAAATGTATGATTTATAATGGGGTTTAAAACATGTAGGAAACAAAGTATGGAACTATGCCATCAGAAGACTTGTCGCAACAAGGCATTAGACTTGGTTTTGAAACCATGTCACAGTTTATGATTCAATTCTTGCTATGGTAAATTTATATTCAAATTACATTGATGTATATTATTTATTTCAATTTTCATTATTCTCACCAATGTAGATGCACTCAATACACTTCTTATTTTTATGTTGGAAAATGTAACTACAAATCAACAAGAGAAAAACAATCGATGGAAGTAGCTCGGGCACTGACAACAATTCCAATGAAGAATGATGATCGATTTGGATATCAATGAACCTGTTGTATTTTTTGAAATAATTGTCTATGAAAATCAGAAATTTTGTTTAATGTAATGGACATAGTGTCCCAATTGAAAGACAAGGGGTTACCAATAGCAATCCCGCTTTGTATGACAAAGAACCTCTTATTGATGTATAATAAAATAAATTAATTTATTCTATTACATTATCCAATGTCATTGCGAAATGTTACACCACTTATTAAATATATGGATGATTAAATATTATAATGAAGAGATGTGAAATCAAATAATATAAAAAATTAATCCAAATATCATATATATGAATATTGTTATAATATACATCTCTATATTTCAATAAATAATGAATATAAAAAACTACAATAATTGCATTGTCACATATTGATCTTTCCAAAAAAGAGAAAATCACATTCAAAAATTGGTACATCTATAACATAAAAACACGTTGTTGGGTTATGTTATATAAAAGCACCATGACCACATGTTTTTGCATGCTCGGTGCCTTTTAAGAAAACAAGAGCACTGGTGCATTTATCTCTTCAAGCACCAATCCTATTTGAGATTAACGCCCTGGTGCATTGTAATTCTTAACACATCAGTGCTTCCAAATAACTAACTGCCTAGTTCTACAAAATATTATTTCTATCCTGGTGCATTATATAAAATAACAACAATTATCCTTTCGTATAACTAACACACAAAGGCATTTGTACAAATGATACACATCGATTCTACAAGTTTACAAAAAATCACTAGCACAACAATTATTTTTTGTGTGCCCTGGTGTCATTCCTTAGAAGAATGCCTCATGGATTTTTTTATATATTAGCGCTAGTGTATTATATATTATGCATCAGTTTTATTTTCATTCAAAAAATAAATTCTTTTAATTCTATATGCCACCCGATGATTTTCTATATGTAGTGCACTAGTGCTACTTGCCACCATTAAGCGTACCACAAAGAAAACATCCACTAGAAACTTTAGCCACCAAGATTTTTCAGTTGTGATGAATTTTCATTAAAAACTCCACTAAAACATATACCAAATGAATGTTTTAGTGGATTTGTTTTGACATTTTTTGCCATTTTTATAACACTAAAAACTTCAATTATAACCTCCACTAAAAGGAGTTTTCCTTGTAGTGTTGAGTTTATAGTTGTCCTCATATTTGTTCAAAAAATTATTCTTCATCTCATCCCAAGTTTGGATGGAGTTGCCCCTAAGTCTCATAAACCATAGGAAAGCTACATATTTTAAGATAGTAGGAAATAATTTCATTTTTTTTGCATCCATGGAATCATCATCATAACTACGAGGAATGAAATCAAACTCGAATAAAAAGGTATGTAGATCTTCCTTTTCAAGGAAATGAAAGTTTTATAGGGCTTAGAGGGGAATGTTTTTTATTTGAAATAATATGTCATGATCCTGAATAGTAAATTCGAAGGTAACATGTTCCTTTAGTTTATGTCAATTTACTTCTTCATACCCCATCTCTACATCACTTGAATGTTGAAGTTTTTTAATTTAAAACTTTCTAGTTCCTTGTCCCATACATTTTCTCCTTTCTTTGATAGTGTTTCTTCTTGAGAATGTTTCCATAATGCAGTATGTTGGAATTTGGTGTCATCCAAAGGATATTTATTTCCTTTCTCACTTGTCATAATGTTGTTGTGGGTGGATCCTACTACACCACGTGATGTTTTAGCAGAATTTTTATATTTTGTACCTGTTACACAAAAATATCGTCACCTTGATTATTTGCAGTCGGTGTAGGTCTATCACAACCTATACCAGCTTCCTAAGCAAGTCTCAAACCTCAGCTCTTCAAAACCAGCTTTAGAAATGAGAGAAAGACATCAAAAAAGCAATGTAACTCTGGTTCCGCACTTTCTCTCACTTTTTCCTGTGGGCCCGCACCTTCTGTTCAGAATATCTACGTACTTATACGCTCTGTATGTAAAGGGGAGGGTGCATACCCCTGTAAAAGTCAAAAGGCACAATCTTTATCTTAAAAAACTCATCTTGGGTTAATTCTAGAGTTTTCTAGAAGCATTTGTTACGTGGATTCTTCACTCCAAGTGGTTCATGCATCCCATGAGAGGAGGAACTAATCCCTTGTTGAGAGGAGCTATTCCTTTGAAGGAGGACTCTATCCCTTTGAAGGAGGAGCTAGCAACTGATCTCCATCGCACTATAAATTGAGCCATTGGGTCAGTAGCTGAGGAGGTTAGAAGCTGAAATTTTGAGGGTAAATGCTAGTGAAATCAAGACTTCCTATTTGAGCTTAAGAGGAGAGATTACATACCTTTTTGGCTTCATTAGGGAGTGAGTGAAGCTTGTAAAAGTAGAGGAGACTTCTTGTTGGACCTTGGGAGGAGCTTGTACAGCGTCAAGGCAAAGGTTGTAAGGTTCTTCTCCTTTTGAATTAATACAATCAAGCTCATTTTTCTCATCAAGTATTTCATGTTATTTGTTTCATGGACTCCTTGACTTTCATGTTAAATATGTTTTATAATATTGGATATTCAGGTGCTATTTAATTGTTTTCCTTGTTTGTGCTTGCAGGTTTGCGACAAAGGAACTTACTTGAATCAAAGGAGCGAAGGCATCTCCAAACTTGCGTTGGACATGAGGTAGGCCTTAAACACATTTGTTTGCCATTATTTATAAAGCGCATTTAGAGAAAGATAGTGTCTAGTTGGTTTGTTTGTCATTAGGTCTTCATTATATTCTAGGAAGGTCTATCTTGTCTGCAAGATCGACTCATTCTGCGTGACAAAATGGCGACCCCACTGGGGACTTGATTGTTTTCCTCGTTTTTCTTTGACTTGAGAAACTTGCCTTTTTGTTTCTGTTTTTGGCTTGTTGTGTGTGGCTTTGGGTAGACTTAGTGGATTTAGCTCTGTTTTTTATTTTTCATTACTTTGGTCAAAGTCCGCAGTCTGCACTTATATCACAGTACGTACCTGTACGCACTTTTACTTTGTGCACAGAGTGTACCCGCACCTGGGTAAGCTCTGCACCTGTGTACCCTGCTAAATTTTTGGAAATTTTGAATTTTGCTCTTTCAGTTAGTTTTATTTTGTTTTTCTAGTGGTTATCCTCTACCCATAGCTGCATGTGACTGGTTGAAATCTTTCCTTGGTTTAATTTCATTAGCGTTAGGGTTTTAGGTGAAATTCCTAGGAGTTTTGCGTGTTGGGTTTGTTTTTCAATTTGGTTGTGTAGTGGCTCTGAGCTTAGAGGCTGTAGGGACTTCAGATCACCTTAGTGTCTACCAGTCTTCTTGAGAGTCTGACCATTTATGAAATCTCCCCTTGTTGAGAAATCCACTTTGAGTTTTCTCTTTACAAAACTTCGATAAGCTTGTGATTTAAAGTTTGGATTTTCATTTTAAAAAGGAAAACAAAATTGGTTGTTCTTGACTTATTTGTGATTCTGAACAAATTAGTCCTTGGTTTGCTTGTGACCAAGTAAAACATCCTCAAAAAGACTTTTTGTAAGATTTTTACTTCAAGTAGGTTTTCTTAGTTTGTAGATCTTAAGTTTGCTTTATTCAATAGTTTTATCTAATATTTTCTTTAGTAATAGTTTTAAATGGTTTTTAACAAAAAATGAAAGGTCTCTTTCGAAAAAATTTGTTCTTAGTAGCATTTGAGTTTTCGAATGAAAAGAGAAATTCTTGTGGAAATAATTAGTTGTCTCATTTTTTACTGCATTGAAACGAATGCTCTTCTTTTGATTTGATCGTTAAAGAAAGATTTGTGTTTTTAAGTATTTGCATCTTCCAACTCTTTCCTAGCTAGAACTTCATTGAAGAGAAAAGATTAGTTAGTCATCTTAAGTGCACTTTTGTAGTGATTTTGAGTCGAGTCTTTACACCATAAGTTTCATCTCCATCACCTTTTGACTTAATCAAAAACCACTAAAAATCACGCTTAAAATAAAATCAATCTAGCAATTTTTTTGTTTCTAGGGATCTGATACACCAATATAGCTTAGGCTAGTATCTTGGAGTAGGGAGTAATTAATTCTCCAAGATAGTAAAACAAACAAGTAGCTTTATCTTGCGGTAGGAGAAATCCAATTGTTACATCTATGCTCTGGGAAAGCTCCTCTTAAAGGAGAAGCACGAGATCGTGTCCGAACCAGTGTGCGAATCAATCCTTCCTCATTGGGAACGATGCCAGATATTCACGTATTACAAATGATAAACCTCGGATTAACCATTATCGAGGAGCCTTGGGTCACTTGTTGGTAAACCTCGGTTTATGTCAGGGAGCCTTCAAGGGGATTGAGCTTGCTACTCTGCCCTTGCGTGCGTATCGGATCGTAGACTATTCCCCCAGGTATATTTGTTTCTATTGGTAACCTTAGTGACCATATTCTCTAGGATTCTTCCTAAGGTGACGGTGGCGGGAAGATTCCACTGTACCTGGAGCAGACGTCGGCTAGACTCACTTGGATTTTCTGGGGGGTTCTCTTCACTCGAGACGGTTAAGTGGAGAAACTTGGTCCAGTCTATTCATTAAGCAGGTTGTCGGGTAACTGTTCCACCCGCTATTTCTGTACTGAATCCTACGAGGTTGGATTTCATCACCAACTAGTGTTTTTGGTCCGGAAGCTACTGTTTGTG